>BSBM01000486.1:20162500-20170000 GCA_027924585.1 Larix kaempferi
TTGTTAGGGGTGTCGAACCATATTTCGGATCAGATCTAAAATTAGAACATAAATCAGATCCAAAAACCCAACTTGACCCTCACCAGGAAGCAGAAATTGAGTACATCTCAATAGGGTGTGAAGCAGAGAAATGGGTGGATGAACAAGCCATCATCATTCCACCACATAAGGAGGAGAACATGACACATGGTGAATTAGTAATTTCTGATTTTTACGTGTCATTAGGTCAAACTGAGATGGCAGCCATGTCCATTGAAAATTTCAGAAAGTTTGAGCCCCCTAGTGATGAGGTTCATAATTCTAGTGTAAAAAATGAAAGCAGTGTGAAGGCCGAAACTTTGAGAGAAGATATTTATGTTGCACCAAGGATGAATGAGCACTTAGGTTGCAGCCCAAATTATGTTTTTGAGGACCTAAAAGATGAATATATTGTAGTAGCAACATATGGATCAGATTTTGAAACCTCAAGTGCACTGCTTGAAATCAATCCGGTGATGGGAAATGAAGAGGAGGAACATCTGCAAGAACCTCATCTTCTTGCAAGGTCATTGAAGATGGATGAACAGAAGATCCAAGAGGCCTTGAAAATTCTCCATGACACTCATTCTTTAGTGTCGAGGTTGTGTTGGGAATATGCTTTAAGGGAAGATCAATATTCCTTTGTAGCCATGAAGAATATCCAAAAAGCAATGTCCACAATCAAAGGTAATTTCTCACAGTTGCTTTCAAATAAAAATTACATGTGTGAGCTTGTTGAATTGTTGCGGGATGCATCAGTGCATGATGAAGAAAATATTTGCAGATATGAAGAAGAGAACTACAAGCTCAAAAGTGATTTGTTGGCCACCTAAGATTCTTTGAGATACACTCAAAGTGCTCTCTCAAAATCCCAAATGAAGATAGAACAATTCCAACAAGAGTGGAAAGAATTGACTAAAACCTCAATTTTTCCTAAGAGTCATCCCTTTTGGGTCAATGACATAAAATATTACATGAAGGAACCTCATGAGTGGGTGGACCATGAGGAGCAGTCTATGCGGTATGTGCTTGAAGAATGTGCAGAAAAAGTGAGTGAAAAGCAAGTGCATGATCTTTTCCAGAATGAACATGAGAGGATCATTGAAGAAGGTCTTTCTTCCAAGGAAGGTGTAGTTGATTTCACCATAGAGGGTTCAACCATCAATAGAGAGGATACATCCACAACTTCAATAGATGAAATGTTCAGAAGCATGGCTCACCACCCTTCATTCCCCACTTCACATTCAGCCACAAACCTTGGGAATGAAAATTGGGTAAAAGGATTCTATTTTTTTGTGTCACATGATGAGCAGAAAGATCCTAAATTTAAGTCAGATGACATGTTCCTTAACCTGCAGCAGTGGAGGCAGCCCATGCATGTGTGTGCAGCCACTTTTGACAAGGATGCATCAGATCCACACTTACTTTCAACATGTGGGTTATGTGATGGAGTTTGGCACCCTTGGATCAATGGCAGAGAGTTGAGCCATTGGATGAAGAGGGGAACACCTGTGGAGTTCCGTAGAAATCATGGGTTCTCTTTATCTGAAGAGGACAGACATATGGCTGATCACATCCCATATGATTCAGCAAATAAAGGTGTTTTTCCATCCATTGGTTGGATGGATAGAGGCATCACTGAAAGGGAAAACCTAGAAGGTAAGAATCTTATGTTTTGTTGCAAGAAAATTGTTTTCATCTTTGCTGATTTTTATATGATTTGCAAGCAGCAGAAAAGGCATAATTTGCAGCCATCTGATGTCACTCATCCACATATGGATTGGGGGAAGGCAGCTAAGCAGGAAATTTTCCAAGATGAATTAATGATTACTTACATAAGTTGGCCTATGTGGAGGGAATCCACATGCTTGGAGATTGCAAAAATGCAGTTGATACTTTGGGATCTGGGAATTCCTTGGAGTGATAACTTTCTAGAGGTGACAGAAAATTATGGGTCCTTGCGGAGGAAGCAGTGGGATTCGGGAATTCTACTTAGTTATATTAACTTAGTTAAGATTTTTGTTCATGATTTAGTGCAGATAGAGCTTACAGTGCAATTTAGTCATATTACATTTTACTTAGATTTATTTGAAGGCCCCAAGTTTAATTTTTAGATTGTTCAGTGGAAGGGCACAAATAAAATCAGAGTGGTGCAGCAGAAGCTTGGTGGAATCCTAACATTGCTTGAGGACAAGCAATCTTAAGAAGGGAGGACTGTCATGTCCCCAATTTTGGTTCATCCAGTACCATGGGTGAAAGGGGACAAAATCAACCCCTAAGGGAATTAAATGGTATTAGTTCTATTTGCTTAGAATTAATTTTGGCCTAAGTCTCCCAAGTTGGCAAATTTATTTATTAAAGGTAATTTTGATAAATAAAATTAATGCATAATGAGCAAGTGGGCCAAGAGGGCACCCATGTGGAAGATGTTGCCAAATTGGAGTAGGGGTTATTTTTGAGGCAAGTACACCCTCGAAAATAATTAATTATTAAGTTATTTAATTAATTTTGGAAGCTGGAATTAATGTTAAGAAGTATTTTGGTATTTTTATTTATTAAATGCTAATAAATGTTGCCAAGTTGGATAATGAAGGCTAGGAGGTCGAATTGGTGTCAAGTGGATGACCTTGCCCAAGTGGAGAATAATCCAAAATGGAAAGAAAGTCAGAGAGGAAATAGAAATTGACAAAAGCTGGAAAAAGTTGGCAAAAGCAGAAAAGTGGAAAGTAAATGGAATGGAAAGAATTAGGAAAAGCACTCAGTAGAGAATTAGCAACATCCAAAAAAGCAGCTAGGGCGCACTTGCCAATTCTAACTGAAGGAAGTTGAGGAAAGAAAGTGAGGAAAGCACAAAAGTTTCCAATCTCAGAGAGGATGCACCCTACCTCACCCACACGTGTGGTTTGGCTTTCCAAGCAAGCTAACTCATCTATTTAAGCATGATTCTAACTTCAGGAAAGAACTTTTGATCATTTATGTTTTCTCATAAGAGCTCTGATGCTTCTCTAGTTGAGTGATGTGCCCCAAGACCCTTAGTTTCTAGAGAGTTTTGTGTAGGTATATGTCAATATATTGCATCCAGTAACACATGCTTCTAGCCTCCATTGAAGATCTACAGTCATTCGGGAGAGCAGGTTCCTCCAGCAGTGATTCTCTAGCTAGTTTTTGTGAAGATCCATCCATTGAAGAAGATAGAACTTGGGAGTGCGCTCAGGGGCTGAAGGAGAGTTGGTTCAGCCATTTTTGTAGACATGAGAGGTGTACAAGATTAGTAACCAGATTCAGATCAGATCCATACTTCTCTTCTCACTCGTTCTCCATTCACAGCTAAATCTAGAGGAGTTTTCCCTGAAGAAGAGGGATGACTTAGTGAATGCGCTCCAGACAAGTTCAAAAGCTTAGTAAGCATCCATTTATAGTCATATGACCTATACATGACCTGATCCTATCTCCATAGCAAAACCACAGTAATACTCTATTTCTTCTCTTCATACTCCATTAAATGTAATGAATATTTAGCTTGTGAGGCACTATTGTTTTGGAAGACAGTTAAATCAATAAAAGAAGGATTCTAATATATTATTTTCGACCTGAATATGTTCAATATGTTATATCATATCATTATTTAATTTCATAGCAGATTTTATCATTTATTGGAACAATTTAAGGGATTAAAATGCAAGACTAGCTAGTTTGGTGCTTAATCTAGACTAGTTTCACAATATTTGCTGCTGAATCTTTTATGAGGATCCATTTTGCGTTCTGTCAGTTGGAGGAGGTTATTAGTTCAATATTATATCCATATCAGTCCCTGTAATAAGAATTTGAATGCTTTTAACTTCGTTTTGGAAAGCCTGTAATCTAACTAGTTCAACAGTCCACAGAGTGCAATCAAGCCCCAAATCACTCCAAACTTTTCCAAGTTCATCTAGTATTCATTCCAGCCTATTTTATGAGTTGCATGACTGATATATCTCTGTCCTAAACACCTTTAACCCTTACCCAATCTTGTTGGCATATGCTAGAAGCCCAGGAAGCCTCGAAGTAGGCAATAGATTCGTTCTATTGCTGAAAAGTGAATGGCTCTAGTACCTTGTGCCAAGGACTCCTGCTAAAACATATTTTGCTTCTACTGCACCTAATCCCATATAAATTCCAGAATCAAAATTTCATCCCACCAGCCTCAGTCTATACACCAGTACCCCTCACTTACCTCCTATCCGGTTCGAAGGATTTGCCACAAAATTTCACTAGTAAAAGTTGTAAAAGTTTTTTAAGTGGAGTTAATATCTGGGTCAGATCTTGCCCAAGATACTACAGATGATGAAGAAGATGATGATGATGAAGATGTTGACGATGATGATGATGATGATGATGAATATGATGCTGATGAAGATGATGATGATGATTATGATGATAATGGTGGTGGTGGTGGTGACGACGACAACGATGATGATGAAGATGGTGATGACGACAACGACGACAATGACGACGACGATGACGACGACGACGACGATGATGATGATGATGATGATGATGACGAATATGATGATGATGATGAAGATGAAGATGAATATGATCATGATGAAGACCATGAAGATGGTGATGACAATGATGATGATGATGATGATGATGATGACAATGATGAATATGATGATGCTGATGCTAATGATGATGATGATGATGATGATGATGAATATGATGATGATGATGAAGATGAAGATGAAGATGAAGATGATCATGATGAATACCATGAAGATGGTGATGATGATGATGGTGATGATGATGATGATGATGATGATGATGACGATGATGAATATGATGATGCTGATGCTAATGATGATGAAGAAGAAGATCACGATGAAGATGTTGTTGTTTTTTAGGATGATGATGATAATGAAAACGATGAAGATGATGATGATGATGAAGATGTTGATGAGGAAGAGGAAGATGATGATGATGATGATGATGATGATGATGATGATGTAACATCCCGAATTTTCATAAAAAATTTAAAACTTTTGTAAACGGCATAAAATACAAAATTTATAGATGCGGAAATAATAATTGTTTTGATTATGACAGCTTTAATTAACAGTCGTTAGTACTAAACATAATTTAATTTCTGTTTTAGCAGCATTGTGATAATGACAATTTTTAATACATAATTTATGAACATGATTAATGTAATAGATAATCTAACAGGTCATTATTATGATGCGATACTTTTTCTTGAGAAGATACTGACAGTTTTATTTTTGATGAACAAGGGTGTCCTACGAGGTACCCTGGAGTTTACTTAGCTGCAACGCTAATGCATTTGAATATTCTATGTGCAGACGGTAGGTAATTGTATAATTCAATTCATCGTCAGAATAAAAATGTTGTGAATTCTTTTGCAAAAACAAGTATCTACAGGTATGACGGTTTAGTATTACTTCCCAGTTTCTCGACACTGACTTAATTTCATAATGTTAACAAAAGTAATGTCTAGAAAGTATACCTACTGTTTAAAATTGTTGTCATAAGTTAATGACGTTATTATGGTTTGGCTTTGGTCGGCGTCTTAAAATCATTAATACTTTGTATGGTATTAATGTCGCAAATGTGTTGCCAACCGTCAATTGCATTCAAAGACAGGGTATGAAGTACATGACAATGGCATGTTTTATGCTAGTTACTATTTAATGATCTTGTTGGAAAATCAAAAGTGTAATTCCTATATCATTTTATTTATCAATTTAATTTTTTTATAATGGAATAATAGAAACTATGGTTATTATGCCAACCATATAAATCATATAGATTTCTATCCTATGTAATAGTTTTGTAATTTAAAAATTATTATATATATATGAAAATACACCATATGAAAAAATGATATGCAAGTCAAAACTTAATATATGGCTAGACTTAAGTCTTGATACACTAATTGCGATCGTAAACTTAGAACTTTAACCATTCATAATGAAATCAAATGTTTGTGTTTATAAAAGACCTATGTGAAGGTTTCGTTTGTCATTATCATGGTACTGACATGCATTTATGTCGACAGGGTGGACAAGTTGACGGTTCAATAAAAAGGCATGAGCCTCGAGCTGTCGTGGAGATCGTAACTGGATCCTACATTAAAAGCTTGATTCGAAAACTCCAGCTGACGAGGATGTTTAATGATCCACGTCATATGATAACAATGTAATAGACACTGCAACTGTCACTATGTAATGTTTATGAGTTTGATTCACCTCCAAATTGGATGCAGAACGTTCCAACGTGATCCAAAGTGGCAAGACCGTGCATTTGAAACGATAGAGCAATAAATGTAAAAGTTATACCATACCTAAGGTGATTGCGTTGGCTCGTCTATGATCGTTGATCGTCTTGAATTCTGATCGTTGGATGCAACCCTAGTGTTGCATCATTGTGTTGGGTTATTGAGGAGTGAAAGAAGTTATTGTTTGCTATTGTTTCGGCTTGTGTGGCCAACAGGCTGCCAAATTCTAGGGTTAGAAAGTTTGTGTGAGGTTTCGACCTCGAGACCTGTAGATTAGGGTTGAAGTTTGCAGGATTTCTCTCACTATAATGGCATCGTGTTAAAATGTCGGGTCTCTGGTTTGAAGTCTTAAAGAGTTGATAGTTTTTAAGTTTTTCGTTTTAGACTTGAGTGAAAACACACAAGGCTGCAAGATGAAAGAAGTACCCTGGTCTCGTCTACAGTAAAGATTTCATCATTTTTCTAGTGAATGTAAAGAACTTGGCCACTGGTTGAGAAGGTAAGCTTTTCTCGAAAAGAATAGTGATTCTTTTGTTGCATTTCGACTTCCAGTTTAAAATGTAACAGTTATCTAAAACCAAGCTATTGTTTTGTCAGTTGCAGGGTTCGAAGAATGACTTGAGTAAGGGTTTGGAAAGGAACAACGTACTTCCATTCCTGGTAAGCTCTGGGTCTCAAACCCTCGTAGGTGCCTTTCAAATTTGGTTGATGTGGTTTCAAAAGATGAGTGACCAGTATTTCGCCATGCCTTGGCAATGTCTGTCAGTTGAAAAAATTTGAAGACCCTTTTTATTATTTAAATGATGTTTGTATAGGGCTGTGACCCTCATCTAGTTGTATGAAACTTGGTCTTAAACTTTGATGACTAGCTTCGTCAAGCTGGGAGTTATACTACTTGTCAATGCTGAAGGTTTTTGGACCTGTTTAAAAAGTTTACACTTGGGAATAAACCTTGTGCAATTTTGTTTGGAAAATATGTTGTAATTCTTTTGTTTATGAAATCGTTGATTTCCCTTCTTGAAATTGGAACTTGTATTGGTTTAAACGTCGAGCCATGACTTGTTGGTTTAAGTTATGATAAGTGATAAATGGAACCGAGGCTTGTCTACTGTGTAAACAATATTTTCCTTCTCGACAATGAAAAACATGCTATTTCATCCTGTGCCAATTGTTTGTGTTATAAGATTTAGTACTGTAGGTTTGTATCG
>BSBM01000486.1:23420000-23592500 GCA_027924585.1 Larix kaempferi
AATTTTAGGATATTGATTCAACCACTCATCAAAGGAGCGTTTTGCAGGTGACTTGGAAATCCCTTCCAATTTTCAGCAATAAAAAAAAGAAGTTCAACGTATAGATTTTTAGGAAAGCTTGTCAACCAATCAGACAACCTAATACAGGGAGATAACCACGACCAAAAACTTGAAGCTATTATAAAACTCTTGTTTATCAAGATAAGGATGGACTATGTGTACATTACGAGAATATAGATGAATGAAGTCGCTTTGATGAACTTGTCCTCTTGCTTTCTCCAGAATGTGTTTAAAAGCAGGGAGTATTGTCCGAGATTCTGTTGGTTTACATAAACATTTAGATGATAGAGGTGAATTACCACTTATCAGAGCACAGAATGTTGAACAAAAGGCTAATGGAACACAACGAAGGATTCCCTGGTTCCACTTGTTATTGAAAATGATACTTTCTCTTGATGAAACTAGTAAAAAATCTGCGTGTATTATAAATGGAAATCCTGTTACAATTTCCGTCGGAAGAAAAGCATAGATACCTACAACCACCATATTTCCTTCTATAAGCCGCTCGCCCATCAGAAAAGCTAATGTAATAGCGCATTTCCCAACATCTTTTCTCTGCTCAACCCTACACTCATTTTCCACGGGAAACCACTACCTCCACATGTAATAACTACATTGTTTTGTCGAAAATTGATCTTCTGTTGCTAACAAATGCAAAATGAAGGATTCATTGTCATTGCTATGAGAAGTTCTAAGGTCATTTTTTCGTAAAACAGAGATTGTATAAATCCTGTTAAGATCAATATGTTCCATCTCACGAACTGAGAGCTTCTTTATCTTAGACATAAACAAAAGAGCTTCAGGATGAATACTAGAGAGCTGTTGCTTTACAACTTCAACCTTCTTAGGACATAGGGGTATAGAACGAGCCATAGAGTGACAACTGTGGCTCGGATCGACCAATTAAAATTCAATTGGGCCCATTAAAATTCAATTGGATGTGACATGAATGATTAAAATTAAACTCTAGATGCATACGCAAGCCACTTGAATGATGGCTGAACATCCGGAACGTTGATGCTTTAAATGATGAACTCTTTCCTTTATGGCATTATAGGGATGCTTACCCTACATTTAACATCGGCGTTAATTAGTTAATGGCTTCCATATTCGAAGCATAGAGAAAAACCTTGTCACATTACAAAATCCTTGCAACATCATACAAATACAACATTTATTGCCCTCAACCTAGCTCATTTTACCTCTTCCAATTCCGAAGGCGCTCATGATCCCCAGTTTAAAATCACATAAATTTTGGACCGAGACATTGATGATGTGCAAGCAGGCTCGACCAACTAGCTGGCCATGGGACCGACAAAGAGGGGCTCCCCTAGCACTATCCCGATGTCCTGAATCCAACGGAGTTGACGGTTTGTCGATCGGAGCCACGGTTGTCATTCTATGGTTCGTTCTATCTATTTTTTTTTTGTTATATTAACCAAAACGCGTGAGCATTATGGTGATACATAATGCGCGCGCATTATGTATCACCATAACGCTCGTGAATTTTGTAATCCTATCCTACATGGTAAATGACATGGCAGGTTTGGAGCCCGCCATTCCTAGTTTTACATAACGCGCGAACATTGTGAATTTACACAATTCTCGTGTGTTTCACATCTACCCAATTGCATCTAAAAGGTCCTTCAACTTTGTGCGAGGGCCCTTACGCATTCATACAGACATTTTCAAATTTGTAAATTGATTTCCTTCTGGATAGTGTTAACACGATTTGCTTCTTTTAATCATGCATAGAGAAGAAACTATAAAAAAAAAAATGAAATAGAGTCTCTATTTTCAAATTGTTGAATAATAATGATATTGAATATATTAATAGCTGCTTCTGTAATTACTTGTGTAACTATTCACTAATTGATTTAAAATATTAAATACAATATATTAATAGTTACTTTTGTAATTATACACTGTTGATTTAATGTATATGCAAAGGTATTATATTGATTTGAGGTCTATATTATGGTACGGTTCAGTAGCCACCAAAGTGGTCCAACCGGAATGACATGTAGACATCAAGTCAAATTATATAAATTTAATACTCGTTTCCTTAGTATTAATATATATATATATATAATGATTTTGCAAATTGCAATTATTTAGTGACAAGAATATCAGGTTGGCCCAAAGGTGCACCATTTTTTTAGGGATTAATTAATTGGAATAGGATGGTTGGTGGGTATTCATGATTAAGGTTGGTACGGATACTCAAAGGTAACGGACTTACTTACTTGTGAATATTTTATCAATTAGTCCTATTAGGTGAAAGGAAATCACCATAATTGTTAATAGTTTACCATAAGATTAGCCCAAAGGTAGGTCACGGTAATACTATTTATTATTGTTTGATCATGTGTTTTATGTTGACTAATTGTCAAAATTATTTATAAATCCTGGCATTAATGTTGTGAGCATGAATTTATGATTGCAGTGTGAGTTCCTATTTCACTACATTCGCATGCCTCTTCTGTTCCGATCTTAAATGGAATGAATTTCTCAGATTGGAAAGAACAGGTTCAATTTCACCTCAGTGTTCTGGATCTAGATATAGCACTTGAATCTGAGAAAGAAGCTGCTATTACTGGTGAAAGTAGTGTAGAAGAAAAGTCTATATTTAAAACATGGGAAAGATTGAATAGACTGAGTCTTGAATTTATGCGGATGACTGTAGCAAACAACATCAAGTCAACCCTTCCAGAAACTGACAATGCTAAAGAATTTCTGAAATCTGTGGGAGAACGTTTCCGAACTTCAAACAAGTCCTTTGTTGGGACATTGATGGCTAAGCTTACCACCATGAATTTTGATGGTATGCGTGGGATACATGAGCATGTCCTTGAAATGAAAAATTTGGCTGCTCAATTAAAGACCCTTGAGATGAATGTGGATGAGTCTTTTCTTGTACAATTTATTTTGAACTCCTTGCCTCCTCAGTATGGACCGTTTCAAATTCACTATAGCACTATTAAGGATAAGTGGAATGTGAATGAGTTGGCGAATATGCTCAATCAAGAAGAGGCAAGACTTAAGCAACATGAACAACATTCAGTTCATCTCACAACTCAGGGAGCCGAAAGGAAAGGGAAAAAAACCTAGAAAGGGCATGAAGCGGGTATCACCCAAGGCATATGAGCCTAATAATGGTTCTCATGGTTATAAGAAGGAAAGGAACAGTGATAAGTGTCACTTCTGTAAAAGATTGGGACACTGTCACAAAGACTGTCTGAAACGTAGGGAATGGTTCGGAAAGAAAGGTATGAATTTAATTTATGTTTGTTTCGAATCAAACCTAACTAAAGTTCCTTCTAATACTTGGTGGATTGACTCTAGGGATACTGCTCATGTTTCAAATACGATGCAGGGATTCCTTACAACCCAGACCATAAATCAAAATGCAAACTTTCTAATCATGGGAAATCGGATTAAAGCTCCAGTTGAAGCCATTGGGACTTATCGTTTATTTCTAGATTCCGGTTACCATTTGGATTTGTTTCAGACTTTATTTGTTCCTTCTATTTTCAGAAATTTAATTTCCTTGTCTAAACTTGATCTTGATGGTTACTCTTTTAAATTGGAGAATAAAAGTTTCAGTTTGTTTAAGAGTACCTCTTTTGTTGGTTAGGGTATTCCTTGTGATGGTTTGTACAAATTAAAACTTGACGATCATTTTGTTGAAACGATTCTTACCCTGCGTCATAACGTTGGTACTAAACAAAGCCTTACGTATGAAAATTCCTCTTTCTTGTGGCACAAAAGGCTAGGACATATTTCTAGAGAAAGGTTACTGAGATTAGTAAAAGATGGGATTCTCTTGAACCTAGATTTTTTTTACCTTGGGGTATGTGTGGATTGTATTAAGGGAAAACAAACCAAACAAATTAAGAAGGGTGCCACAAGAAGTACATAGCTTCTTGAGATTATCCATACAGACTGTTAGCTCTCCAAGAAACTACTTAGTGGTTATGGCTAAGTATGCTTGGTAACTTAAGAATTCAATACCCTTTTCAGTAAATGGATCGATGGGATACCACAATAGCTCAATGGAAAAGTTGCTTATCAAATAGTTAAATGAACCAGTGCTCTTAGAAACTGTAAATCAGATGATAAAATATAGAAATGAAATGTAGAATATTGCTAAGACAACCAAGTATATTAATCATGCAGGGTTTATGCAACCAAATACATGCATAACATCGGGTCACACACAGCAGTAGGAAGTTCCTCAATCCAAGTTATGAGCACAGGCTAAGCTAATTTGAACAGAGTGCAGAACAATGGTGGATGAAAATATCTGATAACAACAACAAGAGAAAACTGTGATTTTTATTGTAACAAGCAACTAAAACATATGGCAAAGTCTCTCCAAGCTCGAACCCCCTCCTAATAGTCTTGGTTCTGTGGCTTTATAGCCTTTACTCTGCTATTTCAGCGAACAAAACTGAGATCTGGGCGAAATTAGAGAAAATTGGCAAAAACAGGCTTTTGGCAGTTAACTCTTCTGCTGATTTCGTGCCTTAGCCGCCGGAAGTCAGACCTTTCGGCAGCTAATGAGCTCTGTGGGGCTCGCCTAAGCTGCCGAAAGCTGTAACCGTTTCAAAAATTTAAACCCAAAACGTTGCTTTCTGCTGATTTCGTGCCTTAGCCACTGGAAGTCAGACCTTTCGGTAGCTAATGAGCTCTGTGGGGCTCGCCTAAGCTGCCGAAACCTGTAGGATTCCTGAAAAAACTGCCTTTGGAAAAAATCGATTTTCTCAACCGTCCGATGTCCGTTTTGCACGTTCGAATAGTCGATTTTGATCTACAGATCATAAGCTATCCATTGGTGCTTCCAGATCTGAATTTGGAGTTCAGGAAGGCTGTCAAAATCGCCCCGCAAGATCACGCGATTTCAGCAGAAAATTCCTCTTGAGTTATGGTTCAACAATGAAAATACCTCACAGGGCAGCCAAGTGACAAATCATAGCTGAGCATTCGGGATTTATTTAATAACAGAGCATGTTGCAATAGACAGATGACATAATGACTGGAGATTTAGCCTGAGATTGTAGGGATGAAGCGTTCTAGTTCAAACTGACTTTGTGGCTAAAATTTAGGAATGGAATCGAAACCACTTTCACAGACTCAGTTAACTGCCAAAAAGCTGGGATTTTTTTGATATTGAAGGCCAAGACTCACAAAAATAAAAAAAATTTACCCATTCTATCAACCAAAATGACGGTGGTCAATTTGGGAGATAACATCTGGCTCCTACTCGGGGATGGAATCCTCCCAGTGAGGTTCCGAAGAATCCCAGAACCAAGTAGTTCCAGTAGGCTTTAGCATTGGGCATGGAGTCATCAAATCTTTAACACTGATCCCTCTGCAAACCTGTAGCTTTCCTGCCCTTCATTGAAAAATGACTTCCCAAAAGGAAAACTGTTGTAACTACTAGCATCCTGTGTCCCAATATATCTCCAATCTGGCTTCCCTGTCTGAAATGCAGCTTGCTTCATTCTTGAAAGCTAAGGTATGCAAAGCTTCTGCTGCCAATTTCTACAAGAGCAAAACCAGTTCATATTCATAGAGCAAATAATTCCAAATGCTGGACATATGCCACAACTTGACTTTAAAGTCAATCTGTAAGATCCAACAGAGGAAGTATCCCAGTCCTTTAAATTTTGCTGAGCCACATACTGAACACTATTAGCATAATTTTGAATATACAAACCAAAGAAGCGAGAAGTGAAACTTCGCCTGCACCCCAATGTCTTTCAACTTCCAAGCTTAGCATTATAAATTTTCAATTTTTCCAATTGCCTATTTCCAGACTTGAAGTTAGATGTCAAACACAAGAAATGAGACAGAGCCAATTCTTAATGATTATTGAAGCAATATCAAATCTGTTCATATGACTTCTGAGGCCTGCAAGTATAATCTTTATTGAACTTTATCAAAAGGTGAGGGATATGACAGTTTGCAGAAGAGTGTCGAATATATATTGTACTTGAACCTCAGCCCATCCCATAACAATGTCAATTTTAATGTTCCTGTAAAACATCTTTTGCCAAGTTGAAATTGCATTTTCTGTTCAAAACAGAATGCATGAGTGGATGCAAAAATATCTAATTTATATTGAGATTTCATGAAACTTGTGCTTCCAACCTTTTAGCTCTAGAGCGCATTTGTATGTTTGCTAATACATTACCCAAGGAACTTCTGTGTTAAGCACAACAGCCATAGATGCTGCTCATCTTATGTATGAATTCCCTGCTGCTCCATAAGGTCCATCAATGTTTCCATACTCATCATCAGAATAATTGTTACGGGTTTGAGCGATTCCTCTATTTCCAGATTCAGCCTATCTGGGGTTTTCATCTAATGCTGTATATGGACGTTTTATCCCATGACTGACACATCATATGCATAAGAATCATATCTCATATGGCCATGCTGCAAATCTTTGTCAAAACGCCCACTATATATATCTTCAGCAGGTGGAAACGAGTATCTTAGAGACTGTATAGATCTTTCCTCCACGGCCTGCAAATCTTTGACCATGCCATCTGGATATGAAACCCTTCCCTAGTAGCAGCCCTATTTTATTCGTAGGATACCTTCCAGGTGTAGTTTATATGCAGCTTATTCTGCTTATTCAATAATAACTGAAAATAATCTATGTGCTCAATAAAAGAGCTTATTTTCCTATCTACTCCTACACTAACTAATAGGAGCAGCATGATCAAGTAACACTGGATTTCCAATGCAGCCATGTCAGATTGTGATTTACAAGCATCTTTAATCTTGACTCAAACAACAAATGAAGCCATATCATGTAGAAAAAAGGTTCGAACAGATGATCAGACCAGCTTTGCTCTATAAAGAATATTTTAACATTCACATTGTTCGTGGATTCCAGAAAATCAGCAATAGGATCAATTAAATAGTAATGGAATACCTCTATAAGCTTCGGTTCTGACTGTAAATGAAAAGAATGTGGCTGGATGTCTTCCTTGATTTCAATGATGTGTATAAACTGCTCAAGATCTGCTGGAGAAGGCTGCTCAAAATCTGTTGGAGAAGGCTGCTCAAAATCTGCTGGAGAAAAATATCCAATAAACTGCTGATCTGGACTGCTTAGTTCCTCGCCACCATCATTCTCTTCATAAATGCTGAAATCTGCCTTTGTCTGCAAGTCTGGAAGATGTGGGCTGTCTTCAACATATGCTGCAAATTCAACCCCAAGATTCAGATCTTCTCTGTTATTAGGATCAAGAGACTCATGACTAGTATCAACTACAGCATCAGCCCATTCTTGATCATGATTCTCCTGTTCTAGCTGAAGATTGGACAGTCCTTGCAAATCTGGACTTTGTAAGCTGCCCTCATCAACCTCATGATGAGAAATATCTTCTGCTTCAACATGTTCTTCATGATTGTCTAAATCTTTATATAATAAACTAAACTCATGACAACATCCTGGATAAAGAAGATCAGTTGAAAACTTTGTTTTGCAAAACAAATTGAAGGCAGTATGAAAATCAGCCAAAGAGATGATGCTAGCAATAGGCAAAGCTCGGTACCAATCACGAGCAATTCCTTCTAATGAAAAACAAAAGAGCCGGATCTGAACATCTTCATGCACTACCTGCAACCGATGCACGTAGTCATGAAAGTCCAGCAAATGCTCAGCTGGCACTTCCCCCTCTTCTCCTCGAAATCTAGGAAGACTGTTCTCCCATTCATCTCTAGCAGGCACTTGATTAGGAAAACCAGCAATGCTTGAAAAATCACAGAACGCATACCTCTTGGCTAAGATTCTGTTCATGTCATACCAGTGGAATCACCAACAGAATTCTGAACAATGGAGTCGCCACTGAGTTCATCCTTCATGGAGTCGCCAGATAGAAGATTTATAACCAATGAAGTGTCTGATCCTTGTCTATCATCAAGGACCAGATCTGTGTCGTTCTCCCAGGAAGATCAGCTTCTCACCTCGCTCCCCGGCAACGGCGCCAATTTGTTATCTCTCCAAGAAACTACTTAGTGGTTATGGCTAAGTATGCTTGGTAACTTAAGAATTCAATACCCTTTTCAGTAAATGGATCGATGGGATACCACAATAGCTCAATGGAAAAGTTGCTTATCAAATAGTTAAATGAACCAGTGCTCTTAGAAACTGTAAATCAGATGATAAAATATAGAAATGAAATGTAGAATATTGCTAAGACAACCAAGTATATTAATCATGCAGGGTTTATGCAACCAAATACATGCATAACATCGGGTCACACACAGCAGTAGGAAGTTCCTCAATCCAAATTATGAGCACAGGCTAAGCTAATTTGAACAGAGTGCAGAACAATGGTGGATGAAAATATCTGATAACAACAACAAGAGAAAACTGTGATTTTTATTGTAACAAGCAACTAAAACATATGGCAAAGTCTCTCCAAGCTCGAACCCCCTCCTAATAGTCTTGGTTCTGTGGCTTTATAGCCTTTACTCTGCTAGTTCAGCGAACAAAACTGAGATCTGGGCGAAATTAGAGAAAATTGGCAAAAACAGGCTTTCGGCAGTTAACTCTTCTGCTGATTTCGTGCCTTAGCCGCCGGAAGTCAGACCTTTCGGCAGCTAATGAGCTCTATGGGGCTCTCCTAAGCTGCCGAAAGCTGTAACCGTTTCAAAAATTTAAACCCAAAACGTTGCTTTCTGCTGATTTCGTGCCTTAGCCGCCGGAAGTCAGACCTTTCGGTAGCTAATGAGCTCTGTGGGGCTCGCCTAAGCTGCCGAAACCTGTAGGATTCCTGAAAAAACTGCCTTTGGAAAAAATCAATTTTCTCAACCGTCCGATGTCCGTTTTGCACGTTCGAATAGTCGATTTTGATCTACAGATCATAAGCTATCCATTGGTGCTTCCAGATCTGAATTTGGAGTTCGGGAAGGCCGTCAAAATCTCCCCGCAAGATCACGCGATTTCAGCAGAAAATTCCTCTTGAGTTATGGTTCAACAATGAAAATACCTCACAGGGCAGCCAAGTGACAAATCATAGCTGAGCATTCGGGATTTATTTAATAACAGAGCATGTTGCAATAGACAAATGACATAATGACTGGAGATTTAGCCTGAGATTGTAGGGATGAAGCGTTCTAGTTCAAACTGACTTTGTGGCTAAAATTTAGGAATGGAATCGAAACCACTTTCACAGACTCAGTTAACTGCCAAAAAGCTGGGATTTTTTTGATATTGAAGGCCAAGACTCACAAAAATAAATTTTTTTACCCATTCTATCAACCAAAATGACGGTGGTCAATTTGGGAGATAACACAGACATTTGTGGGCCTTTTGACAATCCATCTTTTGGTGGAGAAAAGTATTTTATCACCTTTATAGATGATTTCTCATGTTATGGTTATGTATATTTGCTGCATGAAAAATCTCAATCAGTGGATGCCCTTGAGGTGTAGATTATTGAGGTTGAAAGTCAATTACACAGAAAGGTGAAAATCATCAGATTTGATAGAGGTGGTGAATATTATGGAAAGTATAATGAATCAGGGCAGTGTACTAGCCCATTTGCTAAACTCCTTGAAAAGCATGGCATATCTGCATAATATACTATGCCTGGAACACCACAACAGAATGGTGTAGCTGAAAGGCGTAATCATACTTTAATGGATATGGTTAGGAGTACGTTAAGTAATTCAACATTACCTATGTCCTTGTGGATTCATGCTCTTAAGACCGTTGTATACTTATTGAATTGGGTTCCTAGTAAGTCAGTTCCAAAGACCCCTTTTGAACTATGGACAGGAACGAAACCAAGTTTAAGACACCTGCATGTTTGGGGTTGTCCAGCAGAGGTTAGAGCGTATAATCTACATGAAAAGAAATTGGATTTTAGAACGATCAGTGGTTACTTTATTGGTTACCATGAAAAATCCAAAGGGCATAGGTTTTACTGTCCTAATCACAGTACGAGACTTGTAGAGACCAATAATGCCAAATTCATTGAAAATGGTGAAGTCAGTGGGAGTGATAAAACACAAAATGTGGTTATCCGAGAAGTTAGGGTACAAATCCCTATACCTATGGCTTCAAAGGAAATTGTTGTTCCTACCGTTGCTGAACAACCTAGCCACATTGAACAACAAATTAATCAACCACCACTCCATCATGAGACTGACACCAATGAACCGATGGTAGAAGAACCACAACAAGTAGCATTAAGGAGATCTCAAAGGGAAAGGATGTCTGCTATTTCAGATGATTATGTGGTTTATCTACAAGAATCTGATTTTGATGTAGGGACATGTACGGATCCAGTTTCATTTTCACAAGCCATAAAAACTAATGATTCTGCTAAATGGATTGATGCCATGATTGATGAATTGAAATCAATGGACCAAAATGAAGTCTGGGATCTCGTTGAATTGCCCGAAGGATACAAGAAAGTTGGTTGCAAATGGGTCTTTAATACCAAATGTGACTCTAAGGGAAATATCAAACGACATAAAGCCAGACTTGTGGCCAAAGGTTTTAATCAGAGAGGTGGCATAGATTATAAAGAGACCTTCTCTCATGTATCCAAGAAGGACTCACTTAGAATCATTATGGCATTGATAGCTCATTATAATTTGGAATTGCACCAAATGGATGTGAAAACTGCTTTTTTAAATGGGAATTTAGAGGAAGAAATCTATATGGATCAACCTGAAGGATTCTCCTTTAAGGGAAAAGAACACCTCGCTTGCAAACTTAAGAAATCAATATATGGACTTAAACAAGCTTCTCGACAATGGTATCTTAAGTTCGATAATACCATTACTTCCATTCGATTTAAAGAAAACGCTGTTGATCGGTGTATATATCTGAAGGTTAGTGGCAGTAAGTTTATATTTCTGATTTTGTATGTTGATGACATATTGCTTGCCACCAGGGATATTGGTTTATTACATGAAATCAAGAAGTTTCTCTCTATGAATTTTGAAATGAAAGATATGGGTGAGGCATCTTACGTGATAGGAATTGAAATATTCCAGGATCGATCACGTGGATTGTTAGGATTGTCTCAGAAGGCCTATATTGAAAGAGTTCTAGAGAGATTCGAAATGGAGAAATGTTCAACTCGTGATGCCCCTATTCAAAAAGGGGATAAATTCAGTCTTATGCAATGTCCGCAGAATGAATGGGAATGAAAACAGATGGAAGGGATTCATTATGCTTCTGCAGTAGGAAGCCTAATGTATGCACAGACTCGCACCAAACCAAATATCAGTTTTGCAGTTGGTATGTTGGGAAGATACCAAATTAATCTTGGATTGGATCACTCGAAAGCTGCAAAGAAATTGATGAGGTACTTACAGGGAACAAAGGATTACATGCTCACATTTAGGAGGTCTGATAATCTAGAGGTTATTGGATACTCAGATTCGGATTTTGCTGGATGCGTTGATAGTAGAAAGTCCACTTTTGGTTATTTGTTCCTATTAGCTGGAGGGGCAATATCATGGAAAAGTGCAAAGCAAATTATCATCGCTTCATCCACTATGGAAGCTGAATTTCTGGCATGCTTTGAGGCCATGGTTCATGGATTGTGGTTGCGGAATTTTATCTGAGGACTTAGGGTTGTCGACTCTATTGCAAAGCCATTGAGAACTTATTGTGATAACTCTGCAGCTATATTTTTCTCTAAGAATGATAAGTATTCTAATGGTACTAAATACATGGAATTGAAATACTTTTCCGTTAAGGAAGAAGTTCAGAAACAATGAGTGTCAATTGAATACATAAACACACTGCTTATGGTTGCAGATCCGTTGACAAAAGGATTACCACCAAAGAAGTTTAAGGAACATGCCAATAGAATGGGTATTGAATCTAGCACATAACAGTTGTTAATTTTATGTGATGGATTGCATTATGTTATTTGTTTTATTTTGACACTTTGAGATCTTAATAAAGGTGTTTCTGATTGATAATTTTTGTTTTAAATGTGTACATACATGTAAGAGAATAAATGTATAATGACAGGAATAGTCTTTGACAAGGGACATTATTATTGAACACCTTATGAATACACTTCTCATTTATAGACTATATTACACACGTTACTAGTTTTGTGGTACATGGAAGGGACTATGTTGCCTTATTGAGGTAGAACCGCCATGACTCACATTAGTGGATTGTTTAATTATAGTATTATGATGACCAGCTGAAAGTTAAGATGGATATGATTTATGGCGTGATTAATGTCTACCTTTCTAAACTCTAACGTTAAGTTATCATATGTGCCAAGTGGGAGAATGTAAAACTAATCTTTTGATTAATTTTAATGGCCGACATGAAGAGACACATGTGATAGGCAGTTACGTTTATTTTCATATTTATTAATATCTTGAATGCTGTTGGTTAACGGAGAAGTAGTTTCCCAGACTTCTACTTTGCTGGGCAAGAGGAGTATAACCGTTGTAGGAAACCGGTCCTCTCTCCACCTATAAAAGATCTTTCAGAATACCCATCATCTGAGTCTGAAGAACGTATCAGCAAAAGAGTAGGAGGGAGAAGCTGTTTTTCATCCAAAAATAATAAGAGACGACTGCACAAGATTTTTGCACTAATGGATTCAGGGAAATCTTTAAAGATTGTTTAATTTACTTATGTGATACATGTGATAATCATGACAGTTCTAGGTCTTGAAATGATAGTAAATGTTAATCATACTGAAAATTTTATATGATTTCCATAATGTCATTTGGTTTATGAACTTAAAGTAATTTAGGGACTATTTTATTGTAATTAATCACCGTTTGTTCTCAATTGCAAAATCAGGTTAATTATAGAACAATTTATTTATTTTTAGATCAAACTATGAAATCGTTTTGAGGAAATGGTGGAATGAGGAAATGCATTTCTATTCGATTTCCTTTTTTATTTAATATGGATTCGATTTACAGACTATTTTGTAGGATGAATGTAATATTCAGTTTCGTACAAATTTCACAGAATTTTAATATTTGCTTTTAAATACCGTGGGTTAGTGCCGTCCCTTTTTTGGTTAATACAGGGCTCAAATAATTTATACTACAGTTCTTTTACAGAGAACGACGCTAAACGAAAACGATTATATCAAAATATATGAAGTTAGCGTAAATATGAAGTCGATCTCGTATATAAACGTTGTAATCTTAACTTTAGTTAATTATTATTTGTAAACCAACAATTGACTGGGTTATGAATAAATATATGTATATGAAGATTTAAATTAATCCATCTAAGATTCGATGGGGTATATATTAAACACAGTTCAGTCGACTCTATACAGTTTGTATATTTTACATATGTTTGTCATTTTGAAACAGTTCCGTGAAGTCGATTTTTATTTATGAATGATACAGAGATGCTATGTGAATACAATAGACCTTACGAACTTATCGGTTTAATCTCCATAATTCATACCGAGCCTGTAGTTTCCATGCTTGACAGCTCTCTCTTCTTGTCTTGAAATATCCACCTAAATTCAGCTCGACTTAGTAGGTTGGTAGTCCCACCAGTTGTAATTCTGGATTGAACCTCAAGATTGAACGAAGTCTTGGTTTTTTTAAACGTTAACTACTTTTTGTATTTACTTGTGTCCACGATATATAGGAGTGAGCTCTTTCAGTGGACTGATAATTGTTATTGATATCGTTTTAATATTAACGTACAGATCTTCTATTTAAAACCTTGAGCGAGTAATGACATAAGAATGCCACACTTGGCGTGTGGATCTATGTAAGACGTTTAATCTCAAATGAACTTTGTCTCTTTAAAAAAAAATGCTGGAAAATTTTGCGCCCAATGTTGCTATGAATTCGGCTAGATCGATTTATTTTATGCATTCTAGGAGTACATGCATATAGATACATATACTTCAAGTCATATACTGCTTAATGGATATATCGATATAAATTAGCATTTTGTAATTATATCGTATACCTACAATATAATGAATTATAATGAATTAGATGTTGTTTATTATGCATGGCATTATATTTGTATATAATTAGTGCTTTTGAATTGTGGAATAGAGAAGCTCATATATATATATGTGTGACTTAGAAATCTCCTTTAGTGGTATCTTGTATTGCAAGTTTTAAATTTTTCAAAATTTTAGTGTATTATGGGGTTGTTACATTGTGTTATTAGAGCTTAGGTAACAACACTCGACCTTATGGTGTTCATTCATAATTTGAGAAAATACTAACGATGTGTATCTTGTTCTTCTTGTTTGCATAGAATACAAAATTGTGATACAAAACTCGAGGACGATGCCGTACCCGACCTATTTGGGTGGAACTTAATGATGAAGTAAAACATAACAATAATAACAACTGACACGAGATTCTACAAACTATAAGGGATGTTGGTTGTGGAGCCAGATCTTCCAGTCTCACATATGATAGTGTCTTAGCCGTGCACCCCGGAGAACTCTACACGCATTCTGCAATTTTTGGGGGTTGTTTTCTGTTGGGAATGTTATATCTCTTCACATGGTGGCTGCGTGTACAACACGATCCCTTGCCCAGTAGTACTCTATCTAATCCCAATTTCGACCCATTGTACTCTATCTAATCCCGGTAAAAGGGATTAGGGTTGTAACCTAATTTCGGGTAAACGAATTAGGGTTTTAGATGCTGTGGAATACCATATATTGTAAACATATAATGAAAAGGAGTTGTGCGGCTCTAAGTTTTGCTGGTTTTTTCCTGGTTAAGGGTTTCCAGGTGAAAATCTCAGTGTTATGTGTGTGCCATTGTGTATTCTCTGTTAATGCTTAAGAATCGATATAAGTTTGTATTTCACTGTTAAGGTTTAAAACTTACATTTGGTATCAGAGCATTTTTTTGGGTTCAGAGGGATGCCTTTGTTTCCAAGGGTTTGGTTCGATCTTGGATTTGTGATAAACCTGGTTTCAGTGGGAGCTTTGTAGCAGTGATTTATTTTTCTTTAAAAGAATGGCGAGCAGTTCTAGATTTGAGATTGAGAAATTTAATGGCCAGAGCTTTGAGCTATGGAAGCTCAAAATGGAAGATCGTCTGGTAGATAGAGAACAATGGATCGTTGTAGATCCAGGTACCATGCCCACTGGTGCGGTAAAAGAAGAATGGGAAAAGCTGGAAAGCAAAGCAAGGAGCACCATTCGTCTTTGCCTCGCAGATTCGGTATTGGTGAACGTATCTAAAGAAGACAGTGCAAAGAAGCTATGGGATAAACTGGGAAATCTGTATCAGTCAAAGTCCCTGGTAAATAAGTTTTTTCTGTGAAAGAAATTGTACCTTCTGAGGATGACTGATGGAGACTCTGTGTCAGAGCATCTAAACGCCTTCAATACTCTAGTAAGTGAGTTGACATCTGTTGGTATTACAATTGCTGATGATGAAAAATGTATTAGTCTGTTGTGCTCTTTGCCAGATTCATGGGATAATCTGGTTATAGCTATTGGGAGTAATGCAACCACGCTAAACTTCGATGATGTGGTTGCATACTACTATCGGAGGAAATGAGGCGGAGATCCATAGATAGTTCAACCAAGGATGCCTTATTTGTAAGAGGTCGCCTTGGAGACAGATCTAAAAATAATTCTTTAGGTGGTAGATCTAAATCTAGAGGGAGATCTAAATCTCCAGGACCTTCTATAAGAAAATGCTGGAAGTGCGGAAAAGCTGGGCATTACAAGAAGGATTGTAAATCCAAAAATACTGATAAAAGCAGAGGACCTAATGATGCTCCATCCGCAGATGGAAAAGAATCTACAGAGGAAGGAGGAGATGTGTATTTGGCATCTTCAAGTACACATGCAGAGCATGATTCGTGGTTGATTGACTTAGGTGCGTCTTATCATATGACTCCTCACAGGGAGTGGGTTTCTGAATATGAAAAGTATGATGGAGGAGATGTATTTCTGGGAGACAACTCGGTGGCGAAAATCATAGGTTGAGGAAAGATCAAGCTACTGCTCAAAGATGGAAGGGTTAAAACTCTTCCCGGGGTTCTGCACATTCCAAAGATGGCTAGAAACCTTATATCTGTAAGTAAAATGGATGATGCAGGTGTGAAAACTTTATTTGAAAAGAACACATGCAAGATGGTTCGAGAATCACTGGTGCTGATGAGGGGAGTTCGGATTGGAACTCTATACAAGTTGTTGGGAAGCACCTTCAAAAATGGATGTAACAATACTATTGTTCCTGAGGGTAAAAATGAAAGAGACAGAGTCCTTACTGTCTCTAGTGAGAAGACATCGCTATGGAATCGAAGGCTGGGACATATTGGAGAGAAGGGTCTTCGACTATTACAAGGTAAAAGTATGGCTGAAGGCATGTGTGATTTCACATTAGATTTTGATTTCTGTGAACATTACTTATATGGTAAACAGAATCGGGTAAGATTCTCATCTGGTGTTGTAAGAGCTAAAGGAATCATAGAGTTAATACACAGTGATGTTTTTGGACCTGTGCCGGTTCGATCACTTGGTAAATCTGTGTATTATGTTTCATTTATAGATGATTTCTGAAGGAAAACTTGGATTTATTTCCTGCGTAAGAAATCTGAGGTTTTTAAAAGATTCAAAGAATTTAAAGCTCTTGTAGAGAATCAAACTGAAAAGAAAATAAAAGTACTCAGAACAGATAATTGTGGAGAATTCTGTGAAAGTGAATTTGAGGAGTTCTATAAAACATGTGGAATAGCAAGGCAAAAGACTACTCCATACACACCTCAACAGAATGGGGTTGCAGAAAGGATGAACAGGACATTGATGGAAAAGGCAAGGAGTATGCTCAGTGGTGCAGGGCTAACACAACAATTCTGGGCAGAAGCTGTCGACACTGCGTGTTACCTAGTGAATAGGACACCCACATCAGCGTTGGTTGACAAGAAAACTCATGAGGTTTGGACTTGTAAGAAACCCTCTCTCTCTCATCTCAGAGTGTTTGGGTGTGATGCTTTTGTACATGTTCCAAAGAAGAAAAGGAGCAAGTTGGATAATAAAGCGGAAAAATGTATCTTCATTGGTTACAAGGATGGAGTGAAAGGTTACAAGCTGTGGAACCCAGTAAAAAGGAAAACAATATACAGATGAGATGTGATCTTCAGAGAAGTTGAAAGCACTTCCAAGATTGAGGATGTACCAAAGGAAAAGGATTCAGAGAAGCTACACTTTGATATCAAGGATGAAAGAGGTGACTCTTTTGAGGAACCAGATTCGTCTGAATCAGATGAGGAGGTAGAATCGTCTGAATCAGATGAAGAGGTGGATCCACAGACTCCGGTATTGAGGAGATTTGACTGAGTAAGAAGGAAAGTTGAAAGGTACAGTCCCCCTGATTTTTGTTCTAATTTTGTGTTATCTATTACTGATGATGATCCTAGAACTGCTAAAGAGGCAATGGATTCATAAGATCGTAAACTATGGAAGAAGGCCATGATAGAAGAAATGGATGCCTTGGACAAAAATGAGGAATGGGATCTGGTTGAGTTGTCAGAAGGAAGAAAGACTATTGGAAGCAAATGGGTATTCAAGAAGAAGTTAAATGCAGCCGGTAAAGTGGAGAAGTACAAGGCTCGACTAGTAGCGAAAGGTTATTCCCAAATTGAGGATATCGATTTTGGTGATATTTTTTCACCTGTTGCAAAATTGACTTCTATTAGATTTCCTCTATCTATTTCTGCTGCTTTTGATATTGAAGTAGAACAGATGGATGTAAAGATGGCTTTACTACATGGAAATCTTAATGAAGAGATCTATATGAAGCAACTAGAACGGTTTGTGGTGAAAGGAAGAAAGGAGTTGGTCTGTAAGCTGAAAAAATCTCTCTATGGATTGAAACAATCTCCAAGAATGTGGTATCAAAAATTTGATACTTATATACTGGGACATGGCTTCTCAAGAAGCAAAGCTAATCACTGTGTTTATTTTAAGCTAACTGGTGATCATTTTATTTATGTAATATTGTATGTTGATGATATGTTGCTAATTGGAAACAACAAGGAAATCATCAAGGATGTCAAAAATCAGCTGTCATCTGAATTTGAGATGAAAGATCGTGGTGCTGCAAATTTTATTTTGGGCATGGAAATAAAAAGAGATCATGAAAACTGGAAACTCTGGTTAAATCAGAGAAAATATGTTGAAACGATATTGAAGAGATTTAATATGCAAGAAAGCAAACCAGTGAAGGTGCCCATTCCTGTAGGTGTAAGGTTATCTGCAGAACAGTGTCCCACAACACAAGAAGAGGTAGAGGACATGTCTCATGTTCCCTATGCTAGTGCAGTTGGTAGTCTGATGTATGCCATGGTCTGTACTAGACCAGATATAGTCCATGCAGTGGGAGTTTTGAGTAGATACATGTCAAAACCAGGAAAGGAACATTGGACTGCAGTAAAGAGGGTCTTCAGGTATTTGCGTGGCACTACATATTTTGCAATCTACTACCAAGGAAGACCCAGTCTAAACAGAGAGATAGATATACAAGGATTTGCTGATGCTGACTGGGCTGGATATCTTGATCACAAAAGATCTACAAGTGGCTACGTTTTTAATCTATTTGGAGGAGCAATCAGTTGGATGAGTAGAAGACAAGCTGTAGTTGCACTCTCAACTACAGAAGCTGAATATATGGCAGCTACCCATGCAAGTAAGGAAGCTGTATGGTTGCAAAGATTGTGTTAAAGTATTGGTTTTCTTCAAAATGCAGTAAAGATTGGCTCTGATAGCTCAAGTGCAATATTTCTGGCAAAGAACCCTGCTTATCACTCGAGGACAAAGCACATTGATGTGCAGTACCATTTCGTCAGAGACATGGTTGAACAAAACAAAGTGTTGCTGGAGAAGGTTGACACTTTGGTAAATGTTGCAAATTCTTTGACAAAGTCTGTGAGTACTCAGAAGTTCTCTTGGTGTAAAGAGAACATGGGCATTGTTGCCCTGAATTGTTAAAGTCATAAATTTATCCTGTATGTGAAGAGAACAACAAGTGGGAGAATGTTGGGAATGTTATATCTCTTCACATGGTGGCTGCGTGTACAACACGATCCCTTGCCCAGTAGTACTCTATCCAATCCCGATTTCGACCCATTGTACTCTATCTAATCCTGGTAAAAGGGATTAGGGTTGTAACCTAATTTCGGGTAAACGAATTAGGGTTTTAGATGCTGCGGAATACCATATATTGTAAACATATAATGAAAAGGAGCTGCGCGGCTCTAAGTTTTGCTGGTTTTTTCTCGGTTAAGGGTTTCCAGGTGAAAATCTCAGTGTTATGTGTGTGCCATTGTGTATTCTCTGTTAATGCTTAAGAATCAATATAAGTTTGTATTTCACTGTTAAGGTTTAAAACTTACATTTTTGCTAGTTGTTTTGCAGGCCCATGGTTTTGGGTATCCCGTGGTATTTTTTCCATTGTATTTTCCTGATAAAAGAAAGACATTGTAATACAGCTAGGGTTGATGTATTAGGTCTTATGCATTGTAAAGATCTCTGAGATCTGAAGAGAGACTGTGTGAGACAGTGAAGAGGAATTACAGCGGTTGTGCTGCAGGTTGTATCCCTTCACCTTGTTGGACGGTAATAATAATAAGGACTAACAAATTCAGTGTGGACGTAGCCCAAGTTGGGTGAACCATGATATATCTGTGTCTCTCTTGTAATGTGTGTGTGATTATATTTGCATTTATGTTTATTTTTATTGCTCTGTGATCTTGTTTTTATAATAATTGGTATCAGAGCCAAAGGTCTATTTGACAGATAAACCCACATGAAGCTAGGGTTTCTGGTTCGAGTGGGAGCAATGGTAGAAGAAGGAAAGTTTAAGGTCGAGAAGTTTAATGGCCAAAACTTCCAGTTATGGAAGATGCAAATGGAGGACTATTTGTACCAGAAGGATCTATTCC
Source organism: Larix kaempferi (assembly GCA_027924585.1). Lineage (NCBI taxonomy): Eukaryota > Viridiplantae > Streptophyta > Pinopsida > Pinales > Pinaceae > Larix > Larix kaempferi. Next base: position 23,439,988 of record BSBM01000486.1, read on the forward strand.
TGTTGTTGGGAGGAAGAGCAAAGCAGCTGGCGACTATGAAGGACGAAGAATTGGAGGTTCTTGACAGAAAGGTTCTAGGAACAATACGGTTGAGCCTGGCTTCGTCGCTGGCTTTCAATATCTCAAAAGAAACGACAACGAAGGGTTTGATGAGTGCACTAGGTAAGCTGTATGAAAAACCCTCGGCCTGCAACAAGGTATTTCTAATGAAGTGTTTATTTAATATGAAGATGTTTGAAGGTGGATCTGTTACTGATCATTTAAATGAGTTTAATACGGTTACAAATGAACTAAGTTCTGTAAGTGTGAACTTTGATGATGAGGTTAAGGCTCTTCCAATCTTGTGTTCATTTCTAGAAAGCTGGAATAGCTTGGTCATGGCTGTAAGTAACTCTGTCTCTTGTTCAAACACCTTGAAATTTGATGATGTTATTGGTGTTATTCTTAGCGAGGAAATGCGAAGAAAAAGCACAGGTGAGACATCAGGTAATGCATTGACCATGGAGACCAGGGGAAGACAAAAGGAGAGATGAAAGAGCCAAGGTAATCGTGGGAAGTCTAAAATAGGCAGATCCAAGTCCAGACTGGGAAAGATAGAGTGTTAGAACTATAGAAAGAAAGCACATTTAAAGAAAGACTGCAGATCTCTAAAGAAGAAAGGAGATGCACATAAGGAACCTACCTAGGAAGAAAATGTAGCAGGTGATGTGTTACAAGATGCTTTCATTCTTGCATTAGATAATACTAGCGATTCTTGGGTAGTAGATTCAAGAGCTTCATGTCATGCTACACCCCATAGGAAATACTTTTATGAGTATGTTCCTAGCGATTTTGGACATGTTTTATTAGGTGATGATGAGCCATGTAAAATTGTTTGAATGGGTAAGGTATGGATAAAAGTTAAAAATGGAACTGACTAGATGTTAAAAGATGTTAGACATATTCTTGCTATGAAAAGAAATTCGATCTCAACAGGGCAGTTGGGAGATGGCGGTTGTCTATCTACATTTGGAGAAAAGTGGTGGAAGATCACTAAAGGATCAATGGTGATAGCAAAAGGAGACAAGATAGGTACGTTGTATTTATGTCCTCATAATACTGACCATTCTATCTCTTTAGCTTCCACAGTAACAGATACAGCATTGTGGCATCATAGGCTTGGCCACATGAGTGAGAAGGGGATGCAGATTCTCCACTCAAGGAAGTTACTGCCAGATTTGAAGCAGGTAAGTTTGGAATTCTGTGAAAACTGTGTTTATGGAAAACAGAAGAGAGTCAGATTTCTTAGGGTTGGGACATAGAAAAAGAATGAAACATTAGAGCTAGTGCATGTAGATGTATGGGGATCGGCTCAGGTACAATCTCTTGGTGGCTCTCATTATTATGTTACATTTATTGATGATGCAACTAGGAAAACTTGGCTTTATTGCATTAGACAAAAATCTGATGTGTTTGCTACTTTTAAGAAGTGGAAAGCTTTGGTTGAGAATGAGACAGGGAAAAGGTTGAATTGTCTCATATGTGATAATGGAGGTGAGTACTGCGGCAAGGAGTTTGATAGTTACTGTTCATACCATGGGATTCGTAGAGAGAAGACCATCCCAAGAACACCACAAAAAAATGGTGTGAGAAAGGATGAACAGAACGATCATGGAGCGTGCAAGGTGTATGAGACTGTATGCAGGGTTTCCCTTATAGTTTTGGGCGGATGCTGTAAATACTGTTGTTTATTTAATAAATAGAGGACCTTCAAGTGCTTTGGATGGTGGTATTCCATAGGAGGCATGGACAGATAAAAAGGTAAACTACTCATTTCGGAGAACATTTGGTTGTGAAGCATTTGTTCATATTGATAAAGATAATAGAACAAAGCTTGAAGCTAAATCCAAGAAATGTACCTTTATTGGATATGGTGTTGATGAATTTGGTTATCATTTATGGGATTATGAAAATAACAAAATCATCAGGATTAGAGATGTGATATTCAATGAGAAGGTCATGTATAAAGATCAGTTGTAGGGAAAGAAACATGAAAAGAAAAACACAGAGTACACAGTACTTGATGAAATTACAGAAAATGAAGTTCCAAAGGTGCCAGAAAATCAAGAACAGCAGTAAGTGCCTGAAACTCCTGCAAATGCAAGAATATCTACCAGGTTAAGTAGACTCCCTGAATGATACTTTCCTTCAATGTATTATTTGTTGATGACCGATGCTGGTGAACCGGAATGTTATGAAGAAGCAATGTAGGTGGAAACTAGAAAGAAGTGGGAGCAAGGCATGAATGAGGAGATGGACTCATTGGTAGGAAACCAGACTTGGGATCTGGTTCAGTTGCCTACTGGTAAAAGAGCATTGCACAAAAAATGGATTTACAGGTTGAAGGAAGAAGGAGGTAAGAAGTGGTACAAGGCCAGACTTGTTGTAAAGGGGTTTGCACAAAAGAAAGGTATAGATTTTGATGAAATATTTTCTCCTGTTGTTAAGATGACTTCAATTAGGACTATCTTAAGTCTAGTGGTGGTAGAAGATTTGCATCTTGAATAGTTAGATGTAAAAACAACCTTTCTCCATGGGGAGTTGGAGGAAGAGATATATATGCAGTAGCCACAAGGGTATGAGGTCAAAGGTAAGGAGAACTTGGTATGCAGGTTAAAAAAGAGTTTGTATGGCTTGAAGAAAGCTCCGAGACAGTGGTATTTAAAATTTGACAGGTTGATGATAGAACAAGGTTATAGTAGATGTCATTCTGACCACTGTGTTTATTTCAAGCAGATAGACAATGAAAGATATATTATCTTGTTATTGTATGTGGATGACATGCTTGTTGCAGGGTCTAACATGCAGGATATAAATGTACTCAAAAGGAAGCTAGCTAATTCATTTGCGATGAAAGATTTGGGTGCTGCAAAGCAAATCCTTGGTATGAGAATAACGAGAGACATGAAAAATCGCAAATTGACATTGTCTTAGAGTGAGTACATACAAAAGGTGTTGGAGAGGTTTAGAATGTAGAATGCAAAACTAGTAAGTACACCTTTGGCCAACCATTTCAGTGTAATTAAAGAAATGTGTCTCAAGACACAGGAAGAGACTGATTACATGTCCAAGATTCCCTATCAATCAGCAGTTGGCAGCTTGATGTATGCTATGGTGTGCACAAGACCAGATATTGCACATGCAGTGGGAGTTGTGAGCATATATATGAATAATCCAGGTAAAGAACATTGGAAGGCAGTACAGTGGATTCTCAGGTATTTGAGAGGTACCACCACTCAGGCATTATGTTTTGGAGGTTCAAACACTGTTCTACAAGGATATGTTGATGCAGATATGGCAGGTGACAAGGATAGTAGGAGGAGCACCACAGGGTATGTGTTTACTGTAGGTGGAACATCAATAAGCTGGATTTTGAAACTGCAGAAGGTTGTTGCACTTTCAACAACACAAGCAGAGTATGTTGCTATTACAGAGGCCAGTAAAGAGATGATTTGGTTGCAAAGGTTTATGGAGGAAGTGGGTAAGAAGCAGAAGGATAGCAGGTTGTATAGTGATAGCCAGAGTGCCATTCATCTTGCAAAGAACTCAGCATTCCATTCCAAGACTAAACATATACAGCTGAAGTACCATTTCATACGCTCTGTTCTGGAAGATGAACTGTTGAAGCTGGAAAAGATACATACTAGCCAGAATCCTGCAGACATATTCACAAAGGTAGTGACCAGAGAGAAACTAATTTCTTGCTCGGTTTCAGTTGGCCTTCTAGCATGAAGGTGAAGAGGAGAAATTTGCCAAGTACAAGTCCAGCAAGTGCAGCAGCGGTGGAGTTGCTGTGATCAGTCTCCAAGTGGGAGATTATTGGCTGTGGAGCCAGATCTTCTAGTCTCATAGATGATAGTGTCTTAGCCATGCACCCCGGAGTATTGTACACCCATTCTACATTTTCAGTTGTTTGGGGAAACGCCCCCAAGTCACGGGGGTGCGGGGGCAGCGCTCCCAAGAAAACATTTTGCGGCTGTTTTCTCCAGTTGTTTTGCGGGCCCATGGTTTTGGGTATCCTGTGGTATTTTTCCCAGTGTATTTTCCCTATAAAAGAAAGACATTGTAATACGACTAGAGTTGATGTATTAGGTTTTATGCATTGTAAAGATCTCTGATATCTGAAGAGAGACTGTGTGAGACAGTGAAGAGGAAGTGCAGCAGCTGTGCTACAGATTGTATCCCTTCACCTTGCTGGATGGTAATAATAATCAGGACTAGAAAATTAAGTGTGGATGTAGCCCAAGTTGGGTGAACCATGACATATCTGTGTCTCTCTTGTAATGTGTGTGTGATTATATTTGCGTTGTTGTTTATTGTTATTGCTCTGCGATCCTGTTTTTCTAACAAGGGATTTACAAGCAAAACTTCAAAATTTTAAAACTAAACATGAATGGGTGATGAGAACACATGATGATCTCAATGAGGCTCTATTATTAAAATCAAATGAAATATCTAAGGATACGTGTAAAAATAAATGTAAACGATTTAATTTGTCTTCGAAAAATCTTTCCTCTAACTATAGCTCAGTTGATAGTGAGTCAGAAATTTCTAGCAGTAGCTCTGAAGGTAGATGAAGAAAGAAGAGGAAATATAAAGACGATATAACTGCAAAATTTAAAAAGATAAAACCTCCTATCTTTGATGATGAATTCAATAATGGAGAACAATACGAAGTTTGGATATCGAGAATGAAGAAATATTTTGCAATGTATAGTTACTCAAATTCAATGAAATAAAAAATGACCATGTTTAATCTAGATGGGAAAGCTCACATTTCATGGAAGGATTTAAAGAGGGCTAAAGGAGTTAATGATCGAAATTTTAGTTGGAAATGGTTTAAGAAAGAGTTTAAAAAAGAATATCTTTTAGTATTATTATTATCAGGGAAATGCAAAAGGGTTATATGATTTAAAATTAGGTTCAATGTCAATGCATGATTTTTGTACTAAATTTGTAACACACCCTTCATTACAATAGACTTAAGATAGAATAATTTTTTTATATAAATAATACATATATGCTTAATGCATATATGCATTCCTATGACAAGTGCATACTAAAATGCATAATAACTATAATTAAATAGCGGAAGCTTAAACTATTTCATAAGGCCCATGAAATCCTATATCAGATGAATAAATAAAATCATATAAAAACATTCCTAAGAACTGTGCAATAAACATTTTATGGAACTGTAAAAGCTATGCAGTAGAAACTTATATATTTCCATGTGTCAATTTTCTAGCACATATAAAATTTTCACCATTTAATACACATCTAGTCAATTCTATTAATAAGTATTGATAAAATAGAGTTTGGAAAAACAACACTTCGAACCCTTCTTATAAATACTTTCATAAAATTGTGTATCAAACCTTTTGTGAGAATTGCACAGTAAAAACTTTTGCACTAACACCTGCGTAGTAAGAACTAGGCATAATAATAACACATCATAAGAACTAACCTATCCATCTTAAGAACCACATGCATAAATGGAACAAGGAAATTATAACTTTATTTCCATATCATTATTACCAATATACATTTAAGCTTACTATGCAGTAAGAACCAATAAAATACTATAGGAAATGCACAGTAAATCTAAGCCTATGGCGCAGTAAGAAGCAATAAAACACTAGAAGAATTGTGTAGTAATTATAGCTAGTAAATAACTATAAGAATTGCCCAGTAATTGTTGTTCTTAGGATATTTTAATACTCCATCATTGTCCTACCTAGAATTATTTATTTTCCTAGTATTTAATGATGTCATTTTCCCGCTAGTGCTGTGCAGATTTCGTCCAGGATCCATCAGGTTGAAAGTGGTTATCATTGATGTCAAAGGAGTTTAGTAATGACAAAGGAATAACCAAGGACATGATGGCAGGGAAAACTCAGTGGATGACAAAGGAATAACAAAGGAAGTGATGACATGGCATGTATGATTATGTTCCATGGTTGATGAAGATGCAAATACACCTAATGATGTTCTAGTACCTTCATGATGTCATTATTACAATTTGACCCAATTATATAGAGATTTGTCAGTTTGGAGAAATTCTGGAAAATGACTAAGTGTTGGAAAACTGGTCTAAGTGGCCTTGGGAAAATGTCCGTCGTACCTCATAGGTTAAGGTAATGTCCACCACATATCACCACTATGTAACTTGTTGATATATCTACCTAACCATGGTCTCAGTTTGTCTTGAGAGTTTATGAGGAGGAAGTTATAGGTCTGCCAAAACAGGGTTTTAGGCAGTTTTGCACCAATCGAGTAAGATGTCCACCAAAGTCAGAGGAAGATGAGTTTGAAGGTGAAATTAGTATGGTTGTGATCAATGAGATGCAATACATCATCTAGTACCATTGGTTCAGTATTTTGGTGAAATAAAAAATCCACCTTGGAGATTGCACAAATTGTCCAAGTATAAAATTATTGGTAAAATTGCCTATGTGACCTTAGTAAAATGTCCGTCATTTTCTATGGTTGATGTCTTAAAAGTGTTCAGATATTGTAAATTCAAAGAATATTATATTTGTACTTTATTATTCTGGAGATGATTCATTCCTCCGTGAAGATCTTATTGTATATTCGGAGATGTTTATTCCTCCGTCAGAATGTGGTAACTTGGGTTATTAGACTTCCCTAGTGGGGGGTCGGCCCTGTATGTGTTATGTGGGTCAAAGGGTTATTAGACCACCCTAGAGGGGTCGGCCCAGTCAGTTGTAGTGGGGTATTTAACCCATTGGTTAAATACGAGCCTACATGTCTTGTGTAAAAGAAAAGTCGGAGTAGTGTATAAATAGAGGAGGTGTGTTCCTCATTTGATATACTCACTCACTTAAGAGAGGTGCACTTGTGGAGGAGAGGTATGCTATGGTGGAGGAGGAGATCATGTATTTGGTTTGCATCTTTGTATATTGCTGGTCATCTATATTGAGGAAGCTTTACTGGGTTTTCTACCCCATGAGGGTTTCCCAGGATAAATCCGTGTCTCTTGTGTTAATGCTACGCTTGTTGTTTCTTCAGTGACCCTGTATATGCTATTATTGTGAAATGGAATGTAATTCTGCTATTTTCTATCTTAGCATATTTAATTTTAACATGGTATCAGAGCTAACCTGAAGGAAGACAATGTATGGCACTTACGACACTTGCTTCTCTTGCGACAATTTGAAGGTTTGGGTTTTATATAGAAAAAACCAGTCATCATGGAACTTTCGCTATAAATCCATTTATGCAAAGTTTCAAGATCTGAAAAGTTTACAGGTCATAGATAACATCCCCAGGTACCTTGTGTCCAAAGGCCACCCTGAGATTCGTTGTACTTTGTGAGTTATGATCACTACAAGGTAGGGTTTCTGCCTCTTCCAGATCTCAGTCAAAATCAGGTGACCTAGGAAAAAAGGTCATAACTTCGGATAGGAAGCTCCAAATGAAATTTCGTAAAAAGTGACAGGTATCACACAGACTGTACTATCGTAGAAAATGTTTGCAGAGGCCGAAACTGAACCAGTGACACATGGCACGCCATACAAGTTCGCTCTCCTTTTTTATCCCATAAATAGGTCACGTTGCGACACTTGGCATAACTCTCTCTCAGAGAGTCCAATTGACGTCAGACCTGTCAGGATGGAAATATAACAGGCTGAGCTATCTCAGAAAAAGTTTTCAGAGTCTGAAGTTCAAACAGTGACATGTGGCACGCCGTACAATTTCACTCTCCTATTTTATCCCATAAACAGGTCACGTTGCGATACTTGGCATAACTCTCTCTCAGAGACTCCAATTGAGGTCAGACCTATCAGGATGGAAAGATAACAGGTCAGGCTATCTCAGGAAACATTTTCAGACCCTGTGGATCGAAAAATTCAGAGTTACATTAGAAACAATCAGGTACATATTTTATGTCAAAACATAATTATTTTTTTGAGCACATTCATTCATGGCTTCCGGAATTTAGGGTTTCGGAGAAAGTCAGAATTTTTGGAATCGGAGTCCACGGCTGAATGATACTCAGGAAAATCGAAATTTAGAGATGAAGATCAAATTTTTTGGTTGGGTAGAAGACCGGGCTTGATCAAACCCTAGTTCAGGATTTTGATCAGAAAGATGGAAAATTAGGGCTTCAGCAAAAGTTGGAATTTTTGAAGTCTATAACCACGGCTGGAAACTCCTCAGAAAAATAAGAGTTTAGAGCCTTGGATCCAACCTTTTGATTGGATAGAACGGTGGGCTTCATCAAACCCTATTTCGGGTTCCTGTCCAGAAGATCCAGAAGTTTCGAAGGCAATTTTGAGGAGTCAAATTTTGGAGATTTCAAAATTGAAGTATGCTAGTTTGATCAGCTCAGCAAGACACATCCTTCCATCCATTCATAAGTGTGAAAGTCAAAGATAGAATTTTTAGGGTTTCTCTAGCAAACCCTAATCAAGCTCCAGATCAAGTTTCAGGGGGAGTTGAGGCTAAGGCCTTACATAAGAAGACTACAAGAAGTCTCGACAGGTATGACTTAAAGAGGTTCAGGTATGTCTTGAAATCTAATTCTTGATTAAGTTCATAATGTGTTTGTCTTCATATTATTTATTAGTACAATCTTGATTAAAGTTAGAATTGTCTTATCACCCTAGTAACAATATGAATGCATGTGAATGATCGAAGACATTCATTAATTAGGGCTATATGATTGTACTAATGCATTATGGTGTTGTGTGAGGTTGATGTTGTCTGCTAACAAGATACAGGTACATCACAAAAGACAAATCAAGTTCCATGACCATGACAACATGAAGACAAAGACTCATCCATAATCTTTGTTCTACTTACAAGGTATGTATGACTTTGTTATATTATGCTTAACCTATGAGACATGCAGGTTCTAGCTCAGGATCTCTAAATCAATGAAGAGATTGTTTAGGTATGCTGTACATAACTAAGCAGGTATACTAATCCAGGTATGTTTTCCTATGTCAAGTTAGAATCTTACCTTGTGTTCGGATCCCTTATATAAGTATACTTGGTATGATTGGTTATGCTTATTCATAAAGTTAGTAATCAAGGGTTTATGTATATTATGTCTCTTATCTTGGTTGATGATTTAACTAACTAGATCAAACAAGAATATGCATGAGTAAAAGAAGACTTCCCTGATACCTTGAATATTATCTATAATCATGACTATACATTTTCAAGATTATTTAGAACTATAATGTTTTGATAACATTGAGAATATACTAATGAATGTATGTTTGTGTATGAGATCATGAGAATGACACTAGTGCACACTTGAGCATGCACAGTGGTACAGAATGAATAGAAGTTCAGAAGACATACAGAAGATCAAGCGGGAGGCAACCACACAAACATAAAAGATAAGTATTTTGAGTTTTTATTAGAAATAGTAAATGATATTGCTTGTATGCATATTTGTATTCCTAGAATATATCATGCTACTAATATGCATATGATTGGTAAGTTGGACAAACATTCCATTGTTGCTTGTCTAGAATGAAACCTCTTTGCTGACATGCTGAGAGCTGTGCACACTCTCGATAGTATGTTCTGGTAGAGATGGAAGGCATCTAGATAGCCATTGTATGAATATGGGATATGGGAAAGTGTTGTGCCAAAGTATTGGTCAAAATAGTTGCATAACTATGTAAATGATAGCTGTATGCATAATAGGTTATCATGTCAATATGATTTAATGATTATGAAGTATTACTAATCATGTACTTAATTTTGATTTGTAGGAAAGATCATGATGAATGATGAACACTGAACAAGCGATGGATGTTCAACAAAAGATTTACAAATCAAACACACTATAGAAGGCTTGTGGCTAGAAGAGAATCATGATGAGATGCTTTGCTCCAAGTGGCTAGATAAGACCATTCTCTTAATGGTGTAATTAAAGAAGAAGTGTGAATCAGGTTCTGTATGGGTACCCAGGATTGGTAGTCAATTGATGAGCTTAATGATCATCATGGGTGATGTGGATCTCAACCTTTGCTACAAGGTTGAATATGGCTTCTATACACATATGACATGGATGCAAGAAGGAACTCACCATAGAATTCGAATGATTTTGAGGCTCATATTAGTAGACCCATCTGACGAGAGATGGCACAGATAGATATGCAGAAGACCACTCAATGCAGAGTGTGAATAATGGACAATTGACAGCTTCATGACAAAGCTTGGGCTTTACCAGAAGTAAAGTTGATCCTAACCTTTACCTTAAGGTTGTGGATGATGAACCTATCATACCATTATTGTATGATGATGATCTCTTTCTAACAAGGAATGAGAAACAGATCATGAAAATGGCTACAGAAATGAAAATGAAAGATCTCGGATTAATGCACTACTTCTTAGGTCTAGAAGTATGGCAAGATCCAAAAGGAATCTTTTAAATCAAGGTAAGTATGCTGTGAAGTTTCTAAAAAGATTTGATATGTTGGAGTATAAAGCCATGGCCACTCCCATGGACTCCAACTTGAAGTTATTAGTTAATGACTCATCGGATTTAGTGGACCTAACCCTATATAGACAACTCATTGGGTCATTGATGTACTTAACAAATACTAGGCCAGATATATGCTTTGCTGCAAATACCCTAACTCAGTATCTAGTAGAACCTAGAAAGGTTCACTTAATAGCTACAAAGCATGTAGTGAGGTACCTAAAAGGTACATTAGATTTTGGTCTATATTATCTTGGAGGTCATGAACTCCGTTTACATGGTTACTCAGATTCTGATTGGGTAGCAAGTGCCTCAGACAGAAAGAGTACATCAAGTGGATTATATAGTCTTGAATCTGCCATGATCGCATGGTTCAGCAAGAAACAATCTAGTGTGGCTCTCAGTATTACTAAAGCAGAATATATAGCTGTCTGCTCTGCCAGCTGTGAAGCAGTGTGGCTTCAGAAGCTATTATATGGAGTGTTTGACTTAGAAATGGATTCCACTGTGATTAGGTGTGACATTCAAAACTGCATCAAGATAGAAAATCTTGTATTCCACGATAAGTCAAAACACATAGAGATCCGATACTTCTATATACGAGATATGGTGCAAAGAGGAGCTATCAAGCTCGAGTATATAAGCACTTAGGATCAGATTGATGATATCTTGACTAAACCTCTGTCTCGAGTAAAGTTTGAATACTTCCGAGACAAGCTTGGTATAGTCCAGAAGGACCCTCCTCGAAAGGGGGAGTAGTATAGTATCTGATAACAAGTCTATCCCATCAATTTGCTGCACTTAGTTACTTAGAATTATTTAGATTTAGGAATCTTATATTTTTCTTTTGATGATAGATGTATACATGCTTTTGATGATAGATGTTATGCATGTTTTGATGATGAGGATACATGTTTTGTTATACATGTTTTGATGATGAGGATACATGATTGACACATGTTTTGAATGAAGTTCTTGGTGAACATGTGAGGGGATTGGATCATCCCTGGACTTCAGTCCGAAATAAGAGCCGTAGACGTATGTCTTCGAGAATGAAGTCCTTGGTGGACGGTTGAGGATTAAGTCATCCTTGGACGTACTCCTAAATGTACGGTTGAGGATTAAGTCATCCTTGGACGTGGTCCTAAATGTACGGTTGAGGATTAAGTCATCCTTGGACGTGGTCCTAAATGTACGGTGGAGGATTAAGTCATCCTTGGACTTGGTCCTAAATGTACAGTGGAGGATTAAGTCATCCTTGGACGTGGTCCTAAATGTACGATGGAGGATTAAGTCATCCTTGGACGTGGTCCTAAATGTATGGTGGAGGATTAAGTCATCCTTGGACGTGGTCCTAAATGTACGGTGGAGGATTAAGTCATCCTTGGACGTGGTCCTAAATGTACGGTGGAGGATTAAGTCATCCTTGGACGTGGTCCTAAATGTACGGTGGAGGATTACGTCATCCTTGGACATGGTCCTAAATGTACGGTGGAGGATTACGTCATCCTTGGACATGGTCCTAAATGTAGGGTGGAGGATTAAGTCATCCTAGGACGTGGTCCTAAATGTACGGTGGAGGATTAAGTCATCCTTAGACGTGGTCCTAAATGTACGGTGGAGGATTAAGTCATCCTTGGATGTAGTCCTAAATGTACGGTTGAGGATTAAGTCATCCTTGGACGTAGTCCTAAATGTACGGTAAGGATTGGATCATCCTTGGACTTTGGTCCTATAAATTAAGCCGTAGACATGAGGTCTCCAAAAATTGATAGGACTGGATCGTCCATGGACTTCAGTTCAAAAGGTACATGATAGGACTGGATCGTCCCTGGACTTCGGTTCAAAAGGTACATGATAGGATTGGATCATCCTCGAACTTCGGTCTTTTGAATTGAGCCGTAGACATGAGGTCTCCGAGAATTGACAGGACTGGATCGTCCCTGGACTTTGGTTCAAAAGGTACATGACAGGATTGCATCATCCATGGACATAGGTCCTAAAGAGAACAGGATTGATCGTATGATGACGATGCTGATGACGATGCTGATAATCGTGTAATGATGATGCTGATGATGGTATGATGACGATGCTAATGATCGTGTGATGACGATGCTGATGATCGTATGATGACGATGCTGATGATCGTGTGATGTCGATGCTGATAATCGTGTAATGATGATGCTGATGATCGTATGATGACGATGTTGTTGATCGTGTGATGACGATGCTAATGATCGTATGATGACAATGCTGATGTCGATGCTGATGATCGTGTGATGACGATGTTGATGACGATGTTGATGACGATGCTGATGATCGTGTGATGACGATGCTGATGATTGAGTACTATCAACTCTGATGATGTTGATGTTCCAGTAACTAGTCAAGTTACTGATGATGATAAATTGAAGAAAGCTTCCGATGATTTATAGATGTATCATGTATGATGTTGATGACTCCTTGCCCGTGCAGATGCTGTTATAATATCCTTCTCGTTAAGGGGGAGTGTTGAGATATTGTAACTTCAAAGAATATTATATTTGTACTTTATTATTCTGGAGATAATTCATTCCTCCATGAAGATCTTATTGTATATTCAGAGATGTTTATTCCTCCGTCAGAATGTCGTAACTTGGGTTATTAGACTTTCCTAGTGGGGGGTCGGCCCTGTATGTGTTATGTGGGTCAAAGGGTTATTAGACCACCCTAGAAGGGTCATCCCAGTCAGTTGTAGTGGGGTATTTAACCCATTGGTTAAATACGAGCCTACATGTCTTGTGTAAAAGAAAAGTCGGAGTAGTGTATAAATAGAGGAGGTGTGTTCCTCATTTGATATACTCACTCACTTAAGAGAGGCGCACTTGTGGAGGAGAGGTCTGCTATGGTGGAGGAGATCATGTCTTTGGTTTGCATCTTTGTATATTGCTGGTCATCTATATTGAGGAAGCTTTACTGGGTTTTCTACCCCATGAGGGTTTCCCAGGATAAATCTGTGTCTCTTGTGTTTATGCTATGCTTGTTGTTTCTTCAGTGATCCTGTATATGCTATTATTGTGAAATGGAATGTAATTGTGCTATTTTCTGTCTTAACATATTGAATTTTAACATAAAGTATTTTGATGGTATGAGTCACTAGAATGTTGAGTGGTCCAACCAAACATATCAATGGTTTGTCCAAAAAGTCTCTATAGGTGAAGATATTGATCTGCCAAAAGTGCCTCTTAGCTTGATTTGCACTACTTCAGAAGAATGCTCGTCGAGGAGAGAGAAAGAAGGTTCAAAGGATGAAATTGGTAGGGATGGAATCAATTTGTTGGCCTCTATCCATTAGATGTCTCATACTTCCAAGTTGATGAAAATAAAAATCTTCTCATGTTAACCTAGGGTTTGATAATTTTTCGTGTGTCAAATTAGCAGTGTAAAGGACTATTTTCAAATGTCCAACAAATGATGTGTGTGTATCAAAAAATTCAAAAGGTGACATGGAAATGTTCCTTGAAGTGGTTATTTAGTCATTTTTTCAGTTTTCCTTATGATGGTCACATGTGCAAGAAATCAATATGTCAAAGTGAAAAAAATCATGTTTTGCATATTAAGAACAAATGAAATTTATCGAAGTGTTCAAAACTGAAGATTGAGAGGCATTTGGAAATGTCCACCATAAATTTTCCTTGTGGTGATAAATTCATCAGTTGGAATGAGATTGTTCTTTCATGATTTGGTCATCTAGCCATGGGCTCAGATTTCTCTCTGGAGCTTACACGTGCGAAATACAAGCCTGGAAAATTAAAAAAAAATCCATCTTTTTGTTTAAATAAAGTTTCAATGGCCATTTGAAAATGCTTGCGATAAATTGTCTCGGTGCTGATAAATTTTCCAAATGGCATGGGTATGTTCCATGATGAACCGGCCATCTGGCCATGGTGTCAGATTCCTTTTTGGTAGTCACATGTGTGAAAAATTGAATTCGCAAGTTGAGGAAAAATCATTGTTACATAGTATGTGAATATGCCAACAATAAGCCTGAAAATATATGTTAAAAAGTTTTTATTGAAACTGCACAGCTAAGTCAATTTAATAAAAATAAGGAATGATTAAAGATGTTATCAAATAGAGGAAATTAATTACCAACTAGTTATAAAAGCAAGCTAATTAAACCAAGAAGTATTTTTTTTAATGGAGAGTGTATGATGCTAAAAAGGCATGATGATAAGCTACAAGAATAAACTAATAATAAGGTAGAGTTGTTACAACGTAATCTTCCACCTTGTGAGCATCAGAATTCTTTGGCCTATAGGATCCATTTCACCGACTCATATCCTCTTTATATCCTTCAGACATACTATTTCCTCATTTTTCCTCTTACCCGCTTGTTGCATCACTATAGCAAGCGTACCCGCGAGTTGAATCACTATAGCCCGCGGGTAGCATGTAAAATGATAAAAATCACTAGTTAATTACTTTTTACTCCCAAAAAGCGGTTATTGGGTGACCTTTGACCCTCTATCTTCCCAAGTAACGTCTCGATGTGTCCTTTCACCTACCTTTGAGAGGACTATATATTGAACACATATGGCTTATGGACAGGAGGAGAAAGAAGAGCAAGAGAACTCTAGTGGATTTTTTCCCTATCTTGAGTCTACATGCATTGATCCTTGTAGTTGTGAACCCTCTATGTTCACCTTCCAAACTCCTATCTAGTTTGCGTTTTCCATTCATGGAGGATTAAAGTGGTGGAGGTACAAGTGGATTGATCCAGATCTTGGTTCATATTGGTTGCCGGAAAGAGATCATATCACATTGTACTTCTTCTTGTTTATTAATAGAAATACTCATATTCTCGTCCATTAATGTTGTAAATGTTGTTTATCTTACATTGGGTTGCATTTACTTGTTATATCATGGACCATTGCTATTGATGATGTTAATGTCATTTATATATTATATGTACTTGTTGTATATTGGCTGTTAAGACTAATTTTCATATTCAAGTGCACGGATTGGAAAAGCTCCAACGGGGATCTACATCGAACGTTTGAATCGAGGTTGGTTACATTCTCCATTATCTTAGCATTGTCATTTATAATAGCATAGTTCTGAGAATTGAGTTGAATTATGGTAGTCATCTATATGTTGTGGTCTCCCAACCCATAGTGAGTTTTCTCCAACAAAAAAATGGAGACTCTACTGGGAAAAACATCCATGTTTGGGAATGTTTTTTAGCATTAGTCCATAATTAGAGTTGTTTTTTGTCGAAGCTTTGTGTCATTGATTGGCCGTTAAGATACAATATAGAAAACTTGCTTTTTTTGAGCCATTGGACTCTTTGTTTTCCCATTTGCCTTTCCTCACCCGCGGGCTAGCTTAGCTTTGCTCGCGTATACCCGCCTCTCTTTACACTGCTGCTCGGGGGTACCCACAAGTATTTCTTCGACAGTAGCGTACAACTCCAGCTTTTGTTGGTTTATGACTATTGGTTGTTGCTGGGTTGTCTTTGGATGATCCTGAGTCTTTGTTGGCCTGTTTCTTGACTGTTTCATGCCTTGGTTGTGACCAGAACTCTTCGTTTCTCTTGGTTGATCCTTGTTGGTATTTTACCCATCTTTGGATTTAGCCTTGTTGGTTTTTTCCTTTTGAGCTCATTCCTTTGGCTGAGTCTTACTGTTTAGAATGTGTTGGGTTGTCTTAGTGATCTTCTCGTCACTTCGGTGATTAAATAGTAGGATTTTGCTTGCATTTTTCATTTCTTTATATTGAAAAATACAAAACAAATATACATATAGTTTTGCATTTTCCTTTTTTTTATAAGAGAAAATACAAAAAAAAATTGCGTTCATGTACTGCATCCTGCATTGAGTGCTTGCTGCTTTCATTTAGGTTCTGATTGTGCATCGAAAATATAAAAGGATTGCATTTTTATTTTGAAATCGTTGGATTGATTGTGCATGTTAGTGACATTGTTTTATTGGATAGATGAGTCTAGGATTGGACAATTTTGCATACTATTGAGTCATACACATCACTAGTTTCACGACCATATCCCTTGAGTAATCACAACCACTAAAATTAATGCTTAATCTTAAAATTGATTAGACCGATTTTATTTATAGGATACACCAACTAGCATAGGTTTAGAGTCTTGGAATAAATCATTGTGAGTTAACAATCCAAGACTACTAGATGAAACATTAGGTGTCTAACGAGGGAGTGGAGGAATCCATGGTATATATCGGTGTTCTTAGGAAGCTCTACTCAAACCAGAGTTAAGCACAAGGTCATGGGAGGTTGGTTGAAGGGATATCCCTCTTATATCGGCTGAACGTGGGAGATATTTCTAGGGTTTGTTCATATCTGGAGGTACCGAAGGTTCGTCCTCTTATGCTTCGGGCTTAGCTACCCTTCCCATACGACGGATCCCACCTGCGACTATCCCCCTGAGCATTGGTTATATTGCAGTGACCATAGTTTCCTTACCTAGGTATCTCATAGGGTACTTACAATGGTTATGCTGTTTGTGTCCTAAGTTAGATAGGGATTGGACAACATAGCTGTGTTTGTACAGTGGACTTGACCCTGTGCACGTAGTGAAGCTTGGGTGTCTCTATAACTGATTTTTTTACCTCCAGCTATAGTTTGGGAGTCTCAAGCCTCTCCTAGGTGAGACATACCGGCTCTAGTGTCGGGAGCTCATTTAACCACTCTGTTTGTCTGCTCTTGGTTGTAGTTTCTCTAGGTGTGTGCTTTTGATTTACTATTTTTGATCGATAGTTGGCCGTAGGAGACGTTGTAATTTGATATTCTCTTTGGATATATCGTGGCGTGGAGTCCCACTCTCCGCCGTTCCCATTGGTTAGCTGGTTTAAAACCGGCCAAGTTTTCACGCCATGCTACTCGGGGACATCGGCGGGCTCCCTCTGAGTCTTCGGATTCTTACAAGACATACATAGCCAACATTATGATGGCTACACATTCCGACACGGAGAAAATCCCCATGATTCCATCAGGTGGAGTCGAACACACTTCAGATACCCCCACACCTCATGCGGCTTGGGGAGGTGATCCACCTGAGACTCGACCTGGTTCTATTTGGATGAATCCACTTGAGAACGATCCATTCGATCCTTCGAATTCGGATAATTATCTTTATGGGATGCCTACCTTACCTGAAGATGAAGAAGAAGATCCTACGATCAACGTTAACCCATTCTCATATAGCATGCCCGATTTCAACACAGTTGATCCTCCCATTTCTTTTGGTGGTCATGATGGCACTAGTCATGGTGTTAGCAACACTGCACCCACTGGGGGCCATACCCTCGCCGGGGGCACCACGTTGTCCACTCATGCACATAATATGAGGACTGGTCATAATCCTCCTAATAGTGCTAATGTTGGAAGAAGACCACCTCCTAGTACTTCCCAACCCAATAGGAACGTTGTTCGAAACACGACTCACCATCCACCACCTAACACACATATCGCTACCCATCAACCTAGGACCACTTTCGTAAATGTTAATGCTCCCTCTAACTATGGGGGTGGAAAAGTACCACACACTTTTGCATCCACCACCGCTACTAGTAATGCTAATGTAGGAGGTGGGAATTTATCTTATCCTCATGATTATAACACCACCATTCCTGCTACTAGTAACACCAACGTTGGGGTTGGGAATATTTCTCATGCTTTGGGTCACCACACGACTGCTCACGCTAATCCTAATGCTGAGGGTGGGAACATACCTCACCATTATGGTCATTACAACTCAGTTCCCACTACGAATAGTACATATATGCCCCATACTTATGGTGGCAACCCTTACTACAACACAGTCGGTGCTGGCCACAAGTTCAACCCACCTCAATACGGTGCCCAAAACACACATATTCCTGCTTACTCTCATACGGGTCAGGTCGGAGGAGGTTATCAACCTTATGGCCATGGTTAAGCTTATGGTCCGTCAGGTCCTCATTATCAGCCATTTAATGCTCATGATCAGGATTTTGGTCCACCTTATAATCTGGTTCCATTCAACCAACCTTTTATGGGAGCTTATAATCAAGCTTTCCAGCCGCAGCTCCAGTTCCTTGCACATTTGAATCTTCCAGATCTTTTGAAGCTCACGAATGATCCAGTGTGCCACGACCCTAGTTGGACCCCGGTTCCTACCAAGCTCCCTTCGGACATTCCTAAGTTTGAGGGGAAAGGTGGTGAGGATCCGGGAAATCATGTCACAATGTTTCACCTTTGGTGCGCCTCCAACACATTGAATCATGATTCTGTTAGATTAGGACTATTTCAACACACCCTCACGGGGGCAGTTGTGAAGTGGTATGTGGAGTTGCCTGGGAACACCTATAGGGGATTCAATGAGATTGCTTTGGTTTTCTTGGACCATTTCTAGTTGCCAGTTTGTTATGATACTGGTACTGAGCTCTTGTCTACCTTCCGTCAGAATAAGGCCACACATATTTCTAACCACGTTCAAGAGTGGCACCGACAGAAGAGATTAGTTAAAGCCAACATTCCTCCATAGTTTCTGTTGGAATGGTTCCTCAAGTCTCTACTCCCATAAATTGATAAGGATGTTTTGATGTCTGGAATTGTGATTGAGGAAAAATATATCTTGAAAATCCAGCAGTTAGACCTACTATACTCTCAGTCTGGCATTTTATATGACATTATTCCTAACGCACCGAGAACATGACATGAGCCCACATCAGTTTCTGGACCACATGTCGATGGCATCGTGGGATATACAAGCACTCGCCCTATAGACTTTGTAGCTAATCAAATGCAAAATTTGTCACTAAACCAGTCTACTCCTAGACAGGTTCACACCTTGTCGACTTCCACTCCGTCGTCTGATGTACACAATGTGCAATCAACAAAACCGTCAGGTAACCAGCAACCTGGTGGTAAGAAAAAGGGGGGATAAAACCATAGGGGTGGTAAAAATGGAAGTAACAATAATAGAAATCATAATACCCCTTGTAAAGAGAATGCCAACCCTCCTCAGGAAGGAGGAAATGCTGGCGAGGATCGTAAAGCTAGGCATAAGGTGAAATTCCCTCGCAAGCTATGTGGGGAAGATCATCTTACTCACTTATGTCCTCGAATTGAAGAAGCATCGAAGCATTTGGAATAGAGCCCAGCTATGTTGAAGGATCCCTCTCCTCATCATCAAAACATGGCTTCTCATGCTCCCACCACTGGTTATGGACCTAATGAAATGGCAACAACTTCTTCCAATACTAGTGGTTATGGATGTGTGAACATGATTCAATTAGAGGTTTGTGTTTCTACTCGTCAACGCGACTATGGTGCACCACAACCTAATATGGGGAGTGAGCCTCCCCCTCCTCCTAACAATTCCTTGCATATCGAGAAGCCCTCTAATATGCCGTGGATATTGAAAGGTGTTCTCAAGCGCTCTACTCATAATCCTAATGCTCGAGCCACCCAGAACTACTCCATTGTACAAGATTTGGGCCAAAATCTGTGTGCCATGTCGGCTCTTGAAGTTTTGTAGGCCTGTCCTTCTCAGAAGCATGCCCTTTTGAGTGCGTTAGGAGTTCAGGATGAGGGAAATCCTAGTGTTATCAAGTTCGATACTACTGATGTACAACCTCGCTTACCTTACCATGTGGCTTTTCAAATCCAGGTGGTGTGCCTTCAGAGTTTTGTAAAATGTACTATGGTTGACGAAGGTGCTTCTGCGTCAGTAATGTTGTTAACTTGTTGGAAAGCTCTTGGTTGTGCTCCTCTACTCGCATCTAGAACCACGCTCACTGCATTCGATGGTTGGTATTTTAAGCCGCATGGAATTATCCCTTCTCTTGTTGTCTGCTTGGGATGTAAGTCTCTACCTATTGAAGTCGAGGTGGTTGATGTGCCCATCGACTACAACATTTTACTGGGTCTGAATTGGATGTACACTATGAAGGTTGTCGCATCCACTATATTCAGAGTTATCTGCTTTCCCCATGAAGGCAAGATTGTGACCATTGATCAGCTAGATTCCGTTAACACTCCTTCCACAGCATCCACGAGATCCATAGTCCCGCAAGTTACTAATTCTCAACTGGCAACTGGGAACATAGGTGTTGGTATGTACCCTTCATTGATGGGAACTTATACTCTTTCTGCACCTATGAACTTTATCGGAACCATTTCCGACGATGCGTCTCCTCCTTTGCATAATATGCCATTCCGGACTTCCTATTGTACTTATCCATGGACTTTACCATTCATGAGTCGTACGTCTAGAGACATTATGTAATCCAGGATGTCTGTGCCCTTGTCTGTAGCTGAGCTTGCTTACGAGCATATTCAACAAGCCACTGTAGAACCAGATCTCTCTTCTTCCCAAACAGTCAAAGAAGATCCCATTACACTGCCAGTTTGGGCAGCCAACTCATCTTGTTCACATGACTACCTTGATTATACTTTGGCATTTGATGAAGCTATTATGGAGGCCATGTGTGGTAGTGAGAGGCCTTGGGAGGATATGCATCATCGCTCTTATTTCCTTCCCAACCTTGAGCTCGTTGAGCAAGAAGAGTTTAGGATGACTCTAGCAGAGATGGTTGGACACCCTGTGGCTCTTTTGGAGTCACATGATGTTTTTGTGGAGGGGAATATGGCCAATATTTCCTCAACCATGTCAATCAACATCTCTCGTACTCCCAGAAAGGTGGAGAATGTCTACATCGGTGCCAATTGCACTCTTGAGGAGATTGACATTTACACTGAATTGTTTACAAAACTCTGGGAAGCTTTCGCCTGGTCATATGAGGAGATGCTAGGAATAGACCCCCGCATTGTTGAACATGAGATTAGAATGTACCCTAATGCTAAACCGGTTCAACAACGCTTACGTGCTGTGAACCCGAGGAAGGCAGCTGCTATCAAGGTAGAGATGGAGAAACTGCTCAAAGCTGGTTTCATCTACCCCGTTCCCCTTACCAAATGGGTGTCAAACCCCATTCCTATGGATAAGAAGCAGGGAACGATCCGTGTATTCACCGATTTTAGAGATTTGAACCGTGCATGTCCGGAAGACAACTTCCCCATGCCATTCATTAATCACATCTTGGATGCTTGTGCAAGAAGTGAGATTTTTTTGTTCATGGATGGCTTATCAGGCTATAATCAGATTCAGATCAAACCCATGGACCAACATAAGATGGCATTCATTTGTCCATGGGGAACATTTGCATATTGAAAAATTCCCTTCGGCCTTAAAAATGGTGGAGCTACATTTCAGTGAGCCATGACCTACGCCTTTCACAATCTTAAGAAGATTATGGAGGTTTTCTTGGATGATATTGCTTGCCATTCTCGCAAGAGAGCGGACCACCCCAAGCACCTACGTATGATTCTCGAACAATGTATACACTACAAAATTCGATTGAATCCCAATAAATACATCTTCGCTGTAAGGACTAGTCACCTTCTAGGCTTCATAGTTTCAAAAGAGGGTATTAGAGTCGATCCTCTAAAAGTTGAGGCAATACTTCAGTTGCCTCCTCCACGTAATTTGTTACAACTTTAGAGCCTCCAAGGGTGAGCTACTTTTCTGCGTAGATTTGTGCTGTGAATATTTAATTAATATTATTATTTATATATTAAATAGATTATTAGGTTAATAGGTGAAAAGGTGTAACCCTTCGCTATTCTTGCTCAAGCCCTATAAAGGTGAGCTTATTGTAACTTTATCATCATCTATCAATATATTATTATTATTTATCTCAAAAATGGAAGACAGATTCTTTTCCTAACTTAGCGAACGGATACGTTCACTGCATTTGGTATCAGAGCTCTGTTTCGGCTCCTTCAACCTAAGCTCGGATTCAGCTCCTCCTACCATTGAGTTCGGTTTCGGCTCACCTATCCTCACAGATCAGCTCCTAGGCTCCTGCACACTCACTATCAGCTTGGCTTCACCATTCTGCAGACTCTCCTTCACCTATCTCTTCCCTCGTCCCCGTAGCACCTCCTCTCATCTTTATGCAGACCACCATATCCCAACGCATCCCATCTCCACCTTCCCTTTTCTTCCACGCGACCTGCAACCCACCTGCCTGCCTCCCATCTCCCATCTCTTCTCCACCATTTTGTCTCCCTACTCGCCCTCTCTGCTCCCTCACGTCGCGCTCTCCCCATCTGCAAATCCCCTCCACACTCTCCTCGTCCACAGCCTCCACCTCATCGCCCATCTCACCCTCGTTCCTCCCCCCACGCTCTGAAATTTACTCCAATCTCAGCTTCCCTTCCAACGCCTTCTCTCCACCAGCGCCTCCACTCCCATCTCCCTCATACATCCATACGTGCTTCACTCTTCCACGCGATATCCCTTGCCTCCTTCCTGCTACGCTGGCCTTCTCACATGGCTCCACCATTTTTTGCAGCAGTTTCACTTCACCAAAACCCTAAATTTTAATAAAGTAAAATATTATATAATAATATTTATATTATTATATTAATCTTTGTTTTATTAAAATCTATTATTCCACCTTATAATAAACAACTATTTAAATATAATATTTATTATATTTATTATTATTATTATTTTTAACTACACAAAAAAAAATTATAGTAAATCTAATTACTATAGTTATTATTGATTCATCACTTTCCTCAACACCAAAATAGATTCCAAATATTCACCTCCCCACACCAGGTCAAGAACCATGGCCGAGTTACGAGACCGACTAGAAAAATTAGAAAAAGACCAAATTAGAGATTTAAAAATTGTCGAAGGTCTAAACTCCAGAATGGACAAACTTGAGAAAGTGTTTCTAGAAGATTTAAAGGAAGAGATGAAAAATAACAATGTTGTGCTTAAAAAAGAAATCAAAGATGAAGTTGTTCTGGTACTAGAAAGAAGGTTGAGTGAAAAATTTGACACTCTGAACGAAAAACAAAAAGATTTGGATGACAAAATGAGTGCTATGACTCAAAACATAAACACCATAACCTAGAACTTGAGCACCATGGCATAGAACCATAATACATTAATGGAGGCGTTACAAAGATTAACGCCTAAGACAGACCAAGTCAGCGGTCCAGACATGCTAGATTCCTTTTTTCATATTTTCACACAGGAAGCACTTGCCAAGAATCAAGAAGAATTGCAAAAAGAAATAAATATTAACAATGGCATGCTTAAGCAAGAGATAGAAACAAAAGTACTGCCAGATATGGAGGCACGATTGAATAGCCAAATAGAAGCTATCAGTAATATAGTAGAGAATAAAAAAGATAAAAATCACCACCAACGACGAAGAAATTCAAATATGTCACTTACATCATCCAGTAGTTCTGATCCACCATCATACCATAAAGAAAAAGGGAATCAATATCACCCTTACATAGTGTACCCACCTAAGGCAAAAATAGAGTTGTCGAAATACAATGGAAGTGAAGACAAATGCGTTGCTTGGCTAAACAAAGCGGAAGAATACTTCGACATTTACAATATTCAATCTGACGAGGAGAAGGTGAAATATGTGTCAATGCATATGGAAGGGTACGCCTATAATTGGTACTTATGGTGGAAGAGAGACAATTTTTCCTACACCTGGAACTTGTTCAAAAATGATTTTTTTAATGGGTTTCAAGGAATTAAAGAAGATGAATTTTTCAGTAAACTTACTAGATTACAATAGGTTGGAGGCATGGAGGAATTCACACATCAGTGGGAATCCTTATCGACACGAGTATTTGGGTTGTCAGACAAACAAAGACTCAAAATCTATTTAGGAGGTCTTAAACCGTACCTCAAAAAAGAGTTAAAGTTACATGACATACATAACGTAGAGGTAGAAAGACAAAGCAAAAGCTGCAGAACGCAAATTGGAAGGAATAAAAACAAGAGGTGATAACCATTATCGACAAGAAAAAGAGACACAATGTAGGTACTGTGCAGATACTTGGTCACCTGGCCAACAATGCCACAAAACTCTATCATATGCCTATGAAATGGAAAATAGATCAAAGTCATCTAACAGTTACTTTGATAATAGAAAAACGAAGAAAAATATATGTCGTCGATGCGGTGATGATTGGATCCCAGGCCATAAATGTAGGAACAATCAGACAATACAGTGCAAAATCATCAATGGAAAGGAAGTGCAAGTCTCTACACAAGAAATCACGTCCAATTCTAATACTGACACTGAATCTGAATGAAGGACGACATTAGGAAAATACTCAAGCTTTGAGGACAAAGCTTTCCAAAAGGGGAAGGCAATGCTATGAATATTTAATTAATATTATTATTTATATATTAAATAGATTATTATGTTAATAAGCAAAAGGGTGTAACCCTTCGCTATTCTTGCTCAAGCCCTATAAAGGCGAGCTTATTGTAACTTTATCATCATCTATCAATATATTATTATTATTTATCTCAAATATGGAAGACGGATTCGTTTCTTAACTTAGTGAACGGATACGTTCAATACAATTTGTAGTCAATTATGCTAATATTAGCAAAGGTTTCGCGCGGTTATTGAAGAAAGACACACATTTTACCTGGGATGAGCGAGACCAGTAGTCTTTCGATGCCCTTAAGAAAGCTTTGGTATTGGCCCCGGTGTTTAGTCCACCAGACTTCGCACGAGATTTTATCCTTTATGTGGCCATGTCTCAAGAGACGATTGGCATGGTCTTGGTTCAGGTTGATGCATGTTATCTATTACCTCAGTCGAAATCTACTAGACGCTAAACTAAGATATACTCACGTAGAAAAGTTGGCACTTGCGACTGTCCATGTAGTCCAGCGGTTACGACATTACATTTTGCTTAGAACAACCACAATAGTAGCTCATATCAATCCATTTCAGTTTGTGCTATCATGATGCCTTATAGGGGGGAAGTATAATAAATGGATTGTGATCCTTCAAGAGTTCGATCTCGATTTTTCTTTGGCAAAATCGGTGAAGTAGTTGGTGTTTGATGAGCTTATGTCGGACCTTACGAGACTTGATTAAGATGTAATTCATGAAGATTCCTTTGTGGATGAGCACTTATTTCTTATCTCGTCCGAGGACCCTTGGTATGGGGATTTCATTGTATATCTCCAAACTTTGAAGTTTCCTCCGCATTATTCACGAGATGAGTGACGGCGTGTGAAACATCACGCTAAAGACTATACCATCGTCGGTGACACTTTGTATCTCCGAGGAAAGGATTTGATTCTTCATCGTTGCTTAATTCATGAAGAAGCAAAGTGGGTGCTTAATGATTGCCATGGAGGGGTGTGTGGCGGTCACTTATCCAGGCTTGCTACAACCCAGCATATTATGTGAGCTGGTTATTTTTGACCTTCCATCTTTAAGGATTGTGTTAACGCTTTGAAGAGATGTCACCCTTGCCAGGTGTTTTCTCGGAACATATGCTCGCATCTAGCGCCCCTTCATCCGGTTGTCACCGTCGGTCCCTTCACTAAGTGGATGGTGGATTTCATGGATTGAAAACCAGCTTCACTGGCGGGCATCACCATATCATAGTGGCCGTGGATTATTTTTCCAAATGGGCTGAGGCCATGCCTACCATAAAATATGACAGTGCTACTACAGACCATTTCGTGTTCAATCAGATTATCACTCAATTCGGTATCCCAAAAGAGATTGTCACTGACCATGGCAGTCACTTTCAAAATAAGATGATGGAGGATTTGTCTCTCAAGCTTGGTTTTCTTCAAGAACACTCGTCGTCCTACTATCCCCAAGTGAATGGTCAAGTTGAAGCAGTTAATAAGTCTTTGAAGACCATTCTCCAATGCACCATCCAACAAAGCAAGAACAATTGGCACATCATGTTATGTCCTGCTTTGTGGGCATATCGAACCGCAGTCAAGACTGCCACCGGATTCTCACCGTTCCAGCTAGTTCATGGTGTGGAGTCACTTTTACAGATTGAATGCAAAATCCCTTCGCTTAAACTAGCTATAGAGCTCCTCCCTGATACGACAGATATTGAGCAATGTTTAATCCACCTTGAGAAATGGGCTCTACCTCAAGCAGTATTTCACTTGAACCTCTGGTTCAGGCTAATACTTTTGTTTACTATTGTATAGTTGCTTCTGTACATAGTTTAGCTTTCTTTTGGTTTTTCGGGTCTACTGATTTAGAAATTTCATTCACCTGCAAAAAGCCCCCTCTATCTTCTTTTGTTCTGCTATTTATAAGTTTACAAATTGCTCCTTGAGCTGATAGGTGTACCGTAAACTCTAGAACCTTCTAATTTGTCATTTAGTACACATCTACAAATATAAGACAAAAATAAGCAGAACATGTGCCGGTGTCGGCCAAAATAAACATAATTCCTGTGCTTTTGTCGCAAAAGTTGTCATTAAAAACTGTGCTCAATGTTAAAGATAGTTTTTTTCCTTAGTCAAAAAATCAAACAAAAAGCTTTGGAAGACGAGAGGAAGGAAAATCAGCCTTTGATGAACAAGCAAGGTCTGAGAAAGACAAAGGAAACCTTCAAAATAATAGGAGGGACACAAATAATAAAAAATTTGGGGGATGTTGCAGCAACAACAATTGGCGAATCGGTGGCAAACACAGATCTCTGAAAAACACTCTCTTGTCCATATGAAATTTTAAAAGATGCTCACCTTGTGTGCAACAGTCGGCTTAAGCATTCGAATTTCCAATAAGGAAGTGATCACTTTACCCATTGATCATTAGGAAAGGGGAGCTTCAATAAAGACATCCTTAAAACTCTCCAAGGGCCAAAATATAGGGTTCATTTTAAAAGATCCATCTTTCAGACGACCACTGACATCGGACTCCATAGGATTGTAACAACATCTCATAGACAATATTCTCTTGTTCCTCATTCCCATGCTGCTTTCATCCTTTTGGATGTTATTTAATTAGCAACTTTATTCGTGTGAGTATTTAAGAAAAATTTCTTCAAGACTTAGCCATTTTCCTGAGTTCTTCAATCCATTGATGTCCTTTTGTGTGAGCAGGATATTTTCTTGGTTTCTCATGCTCACGAACGGAGAAGAACTCTGCTGGGCATTTTGGTGTGGCTGCTTAAATTAAAAGTCTTTATTATTCTCAGCCATGCTTTAATGGAGGTGAGATTTTATGGAAAACAGACTCTTGATTATAAGCTCTTTTGGCTTTAGATTTACAGCATGGAGTCATTTTAATACCCTATGCCTTCGAGATGTGCTTCCTTTCCATGGGTCTAACTACATCGAACTTCTTGGGACGCTTATAAATGTGAGGGTGGATGGAGCCTGAAGATAGTGATAAAGATAATTATGAATTTCTGCTATTAAATAGGGGTTAATGCGACCAACAGAACAGGATCTCTTCATTTTGGAAAACGATCAGCAAAACCAAAATGCATAGATAAACTTTCTTTTGAGGGTACATTTTCGTCTTCATGAGTTGTGATATTTCTTGAGAGATCTATCTTCACGAAAGGCCCAATTGCAGGGCTAGCGGAAAAACACTATAGAAAGGAAAGGGGAAAGGGAAAACTCAAATATTCAAAAAAGAGGACAACATGGCTGAAACAAACAGAAAACAAGGGACTAAAGTAAAAAGTAAAAAGAAAAAGAACAAAGCCTTTATTTAT
Source organism: Larix kaempferi (assembly GCA_027924585.1). Classification (NCBI taxonomy): domain Eukaryota; kingdom Viridiplantae; phylum Streptophyta; class Pinopsida; order Pinales; family Pinaceae; genus Larix; species Larix kaempferi. The sequence continues at coordinate 23,468,108 of BSBM01000486.1, forward strand.
GTACAGAAAACCTCAACACGACTATGCAAAGTATTGTTTCAAGGCGAGGTTGTTGAGGGGAAGGGTTACTTCCTCTCCTTGGAGGTCTGCAAGCTTGGAAGTGGATGGTTCGAGCTTGCAAAAATTTTGTAAGGGCCTACCCATAAGTGTTGGAATTTCGTGTGCATTCCCTTGCCTTCGTGATGATGGTCCCATTTTAGAACTAAATCTCCTACTTCAAAACTTCTTTTACCGGACTTCCTTTTATCGAACCATCTTTTGACTATATCTTGGTGTTGGTGGAATTGGTTCTTTGCTTTCTGCTGGGCTTCTTCAAGTTGAAGCAGGGTGTCAATCCTAGATTGTAAAACCTGACTACCAGACCCTCGAGAGGCTTGGGACAACTGCAAGGATGGAAATAAGATGTTGGGAGGGAGGATGGCTTCCTTGCCATAGACAAGTGTGTAAGGCAAAACACCTAATGCATTCTTTGGAGTCACCCTATCTTCCCATAAGAAATTTGGGAGAGCTATATGCCAGCTTCGCTGATTTTCAATCACAGTCTTCTTGAGAATTCAGATGAGTTTTTTGTTCGAAGACTCAGCTAGTCGATTTCCCTAGGGATAGTAATTGGCCGAATAATGCAATTTAATTCCCCTTTCATAAATAAATTCATTTATTTTAAAAGATGAGAAATAAGTGGCATTATCAAATACTAGGGAAATTGGAACCCCAAACCTAGTTATGATGTTCTCTTTCAAGAAACTGATGACTGCATCTTCATTGATCTTGCACAATGGGGTAGCCTCTATCCATCTGGTGAAATAGTCTGTGGCTGTCAGGATGTATCGATGTTGCAGAGAAGAATTTGGCTTTATCTCTCCTGACTTGTTTCTTACTGGAACTAGGATAGCAACCCACTCGGAATGCCGGACCTTAAAGATTATCTTAGCATCAAGTAACTTCTTCAATTCCTTTTGAATTAGAGGTTCGAGAGTAGGGTGTATCCTCCTCAATTGCTGTTGAAATTGCTTGATGCCTGCTTTCATTGGTATGATATGCGAAATAATGCGGATGTCATATCTTTTCAAATCTTCATAAGTCCATGAAAAAACATCCTTATATTGTCGAAAAATATTGATGAACTTATCTCTTTCTCCCAGTGAACAACATTTACCAAGGTTAACAAATTTTGAATCAGCTTCGGTGCCTAGATTTACTAATTCATGTTGCATTGATGAGCTATTAGTTTTAGTGTTTGCTGGCCTTTTGAATTTGCTCTGCATATCGAACAGCATTTCAAGTGACCTCACCCCTTTGGAGATGAAATTTCCTTTAGCCTCATGTTGGCCCGGTTTTGCAACCAGGCTTAGTGCTATGGGCACCTGCTAACTAGTTGCAGCAGTTTCAATAGAATTAAACAAGAAACTAATCTAAACTAAACTAATCATGGATCTATGCAAGAATATAAGCAAATAGTGTAAACATTTAAAAAACAAGAACAAGAAAATATTAAAGAATGAATTTGTATTGAAAAGTGGGGGCAAGCAAGTGCTTGCGATAATACCTTCAATGGTGAAGGTTGATGTTGAGCAACTCCCAAGATGAGTAGCTCCAAGCTCCAAGACGTCTCCTTCTCCAAGGTTGCTTACAATGGCCAAAATGCTCAAGGAAGATTTCAGCAGCATGAGGATGAGATAATGGATGGATGTGAAATGAGGAGCCCCTACCACCTTTTTATAGGTTTTGGTGGTGGGGAATACCATTTGTGGTTTTGTGGAAACCAAATGGTATTGACCAACATGGTTTAGGTACTTTTCCCTCCTTTTTCCTTTTTTGAATAAAATTAATATTTTTATTCCCTTTTTAATATTTTTGGGAATTTGGACCCTTTTTGAGGGTTTTTTATGCTTTTTTAGGAAAATAATATTTTTTAATGGAAAAAGGGGTGTACTTAGGTCTTTTGGTGACCTTTTGTTGGTTTCAGAGGCTCAGATGGTGAAAAAGTTGACAAATGGGTCATGTGAATAGGGAAATGAGCTAGTGAGCACTTTTTGGGTGTTAACAGATTGCCCCCTGATGTGTGAGGGCAGGAGCTCATCGTATGGACGATAGACATCATAGTTCATTTGTCTTTTTCTGGGGTTTTAGGGGAGAGAAGAGACCGTTTGGAGACTGGAGCCACGGCCCTTGGAAGCTGCAAAAAAAAAACATATTACATGGCCTCAATATGAATGAGGTATAATCTCTGATAATGGATGAGGTGGGCATTCCCATGCTCGTATCAAGACATATACATAACAATTAGTCCCAAGAAGGGGGATCTAATACATAAAGAAACTACTGGTACATCATAATGGTCCAGGGGGGACATTATTTTGGGATATACTCTTGATCATAACTGATCTCAAATAACTGATACACTAGAATAACTGGTGAACTGCTGAAACTGAAGGTGTCCAACATCTGTAGGGACTCAAAGATTATGATTCATCTCTGAGAATTAACGTAACTGTGTACTCGAGGGAGTATGAAACTGGGGTACATCTGAATATTGTCGCCATGCGCAACCCGGATATCTATAGAAAAAGTGTAACTGGTTGTATCCATAGGAAGATTCTCAAATGTGGAGGAGTCAGGAGGTATCTGGGGTCTTCGACTAATAACTGAAAGGATCAATGTCCTGTGCGAGTCTCAACGATGCGATCAAGGTGTTGAATTCGAGCATGTGAGAAACAACCATTTGGAGAGGCAATGAGGATTCCTCTCGAAATGATTCATAGGCACTCATCATAAATGGTAATGAGTCCAAGACACAGGGACCTCTAGGTCTATCCTCTGGAATAAATGTGGTTGTCGTCGACAGAGGGAGACCAGCAACTAACAAGGCAATGATTTTTCCTTGATAGGAGCACGAGGTGTAAAACTGAAGTGTTGTAGTACTGATGGTAGGACTGACATACTTGTGGGGATGGGAAATAACTGGGTCAAAAAGTGGGTAGACTCAAACTTCCTTTGTTCAGAGCATGATGACATGGTTGACTTGGCAGCGTAGGGAACTGACTTGTAGGTGTGGGGATCATTGCTTTGACTGAATGGTATATATTGACTCTGGGGGGGGAGGACGAGCTGATAGGTGCTGCCGAGGGATTTTCAAGGGAACATACTGCAGAATACTCTGAACAAAGGCGACCAAAATGGGAAGCTTCCATATGATTAGATGTGATCTGTCGTGGCGCCAAGAGGCACCATTGATTCCTTCTTCGTAGTTTTAATGAGCTCCAAGAAGGGATAAAAGTGTGCTCTGAAATGGTACGGTTTTGTGGATTTTGTGAGCCCAGGACGGCTCATGCTCATGGTTGCTTTCATGTTTAGAGAGTCTAAAAACGGTAAGTGGACTCTATTGGTGTTTCTTTTTCGTAAGTATAGTCTCCAAGGCCCGAAAAAGCATAAAATGGTGCGGATGGAGAACTCTTCTAGCCGATGTGACTAGAGTATACCTTTTTCGTAATTAGTCTACGACGTCTGGAAAAGGGGTAAACTTATACCAGGTAGACGCCCTTTCAAATACGTTTAGCGAGCATGAAAGGAAGCAAGATTGCTCGGCGATCTTTTCATTGTTTTAGGAGTCAGAAAAGAGCTTAATAGAAACTCCCTAAGTGCCTTTTTCGTAAAAGGGATTGCTCGGCCCGAAAAGGGATAAAATTATACCGAACAAGAATGGATAGATGGGAGCGAGAAAAGGTCTCAAGCGTCATCATGTGTGTGGGATACTGGATCCGGTGACATAAAGATTGTCACAAAGGGGGCTGCGGCCGTTGTGGCACGCAAACTGAGGCTATGAGAGGGCATTTTGAAAAAATGGCCGAAAAAGATGGGCGTGAGAGAGAGAAATGATCTCAAGCATCATCACGAGCGTGGAAAACTGAATCCGACGATATAAGACTTGTCCAAAATGGAGAATGGCCGATGTGGCACGCAAACCGAGGTGACGTAGGGGGCATGAAAAAATTCCCTGAAAATCGGGACATGACAGGGAGAAATGATCTCAAGCATCATCACAAGCGCGGAAAACTGAATCCGGTGATATATGACATGTCGAAAATAGACAACGGCCGATGTGGCACGCTAACCGAGGCGACATGGGGGCATGAAAAAATGCCCAGAAAATCGGGACGTGACAGCGAGAAATGATCTCAAGCATCATCACAAGCGTGGAAAACTGAATCCGGTGATATATGACATGTCGAAAATGGAGAACGGCCGATGTGGCATGCAAATCGAGGCCATGAGAGAGGCCAAAAAATGGTCAAAAAATAGACCCCGTGAAAACGGGAAAAGGAAGGAACCTGCATGAAGTTCTCGCTGTGTTGATTCCAACAGTACCAACGGTTTGAAAAATGGACTTCGTATGATACCGCAATGGTTGTTTGAAAAATAGTGGAATTTTTATAAATAGGGCGTGGGGCCCAAATGACGTGTCATTGTTACATGCGAGTTTGGTAGAGCAGTCAGAGCTATTTCTCGATTTCCGGGAGATTTCACCGTTGGTTTTCGATTCTGCGAGTTTCAGGTAACTCTATTTGCTTTAGCCTTTTCAATTATGTCTTTTTTGTTTGGCGGCGGGCCCCCGAAGGCCGTGAATTTCCATGTTGACCCTCCAACATGGAATATCGCGGGTTTCGGGTCTTTTCCCGCGATGAACCGCGCGGGTTTCAGGCTGACAATCGCGATGTTCATCACGACTGCGAGGTTGGAACTCGCGATGTTCATCGCGAGTTCATGGGGGATAGTCGCGATGTTCATCGCGTCTGTCCGGCCAAAACCCGCGATGTTCATCGCGGTTTTTAGGATGGAGGCCGCGATGATCATCGCAGATTTTGGGATGGAGGCTGCGATGGTCATCGCGGCTTTTGGTGAAAAGGCCGCGCTGGTCATCGCAGCTTTTGGTGGAAAAGCCGCGATGGGATTTTTTTCAAAAAATTTTGTGCTGGGGCTAAAAATTTCTTCTGTTTTCTGGCAGGATGTTGAGGAGACCATTGTCCTCGTGGCAGGAGTGGGAGATCGATGATGATCTTATGGAGAAGATTCAGACTGATCCGGGGGTGCGACAGACTCTGGCTGTGAGCAGACTTTTGAAGTTCGCTCAGATCCCACCTATTCGTTCAGTGAGATGGCTCCTGAACAAGCTGGTGAGTTGGTGGGTGCCGGCGGAGGGTGCATTTATTATTGGGGGTGAGAAATTGGAGATCACCCTCACGGATGTCTATTTTTTGACTGGGTTGCCTCGTTTGGCTGAGGTGGGCGATCTCCTGCCAAGGATCCCGCCGGGTGTAGATATGGAGGACTTGTTACAGACTTTCTGTGTTGGTGATGCCGTTTTGCAGAACAACTCTATTAGTCTGCGATCCCTACGTGAGTGGGATATGCGAGCTGTTGGGGCATGTGTTCTACGGATATTGGGTGCTGCTGCGCCACATCGTTTGTCTGGGGGACAAACGATGTTGGTGGATTCTGTTCTTCGGGGGACTTACTATGCCTAGGGGCAGATGTTTCTAGTTGGTGTCCGGAGAGATCTGGACAAGGCCAGTCGAGAGGGAGGAGAGTTTTGTTATGCCTCCTTTCTATGCTGTTTTTTCTTTGAGCGCTTGCCGACCTTGCGACCACGGGTACCCATTCGTGCTGGTCTGGTGAGTGAGCCTCGCATGATGCGGTGGGGGCAGATGATGCCTCGTGGCGGCGGTGGTGTCCGTGGTTTCTTCACAGTGGATTTTTATGAGCAGTGGGAGCAGATGCCCCTGCTGATTGAGGACTACCCTTATGCCGGCATGGACTATCGAGGTGACCCCGAGATGCCTCGTGCCCCAGGACAGGCTTGGACTTTAGACAGTATGTTTTGTGTTTTATTTTATACTATATCATGTGTTGTTTGATTTATTAGTCTATGATTATAGTTGCATATGATGGTTTATTTGCATTGTGCAGATGTGGGTCCAGTGCCACAGGCCGACTACGTGGCTCGTCAGGGGCGAGCGATGGTGGTCGCCCATCCACCTGCAGCAGTACCACCTCCATGTAGTGGAGGATTTGCGGCTCATGGGAGAGGGGTTGGCCCTCGAGATGATGCCATAGAGCGTGTCAGACAGACCTTCTCCAGGATTCTAGCTGGACTCCCCGAGGATGGTTGGAGAGACCTGGATCGGGATATTTTGGAGGGTTGCTTCGGTGCGCCGCCTGAGTGGCGGTCGCTCTTGTTGAGGATAGCGGTGTTTGTGGTAGAGCACAGGGGTGGTGCTCGGGATGTCCCGGTAGAGCCGACTCAGATGAGGATCCGTCTACGGGGTGACCCAACGGGGCCAGCGGAGGAGGCGCCAGAGGAGCGCAGAGTTCGAGCTTGCCATGACCCGGCGGGGCCGGCGGAGGAGGAGCCAGAGGAGCCTAGGGATCCTGATGAGTAGATGATATTGTATCTTCCCCCAAATGCTGATGAGCATATGGGGAAGCATTTTTTGTACCATTGATGTATTTTTTGTATATTGGGTGCTGAGGGCACCTATGACATGTTGACTATCATGATTTATATATATGTGTATATATATTCGAATATATTGTCGTGTATGCACATGGATGCACATTTTTGTCTCTTGTATATACCTGTGGAGGCACATGTTATGCACGTGGATGCATTATTTTGCTATTCGTATATGCCCGTGGAGGCACATGTTATGCATGTGAATGCATTATTTTGTTATTTGTATATGCCTGTGGAGGCACATGTTATGCATGTGGATGCATTTTGTTTATGTATATGCCCATGGAGGCACATGTTATGCACGTGGATGCACATTTTGGTTATGACATGATCTGATTGGTGTGCCAGTCGAGGACATTGTTGGCCATATGGTCTGCTATACTATTGAGGTGTCTTGGGACATGTGTGAACGAAATGGATTCAAACTGTCTAACCATTTGTTTAGTGCGCAGGAATTTTCTGAAAAGACAGGGATCGCGTACCTGGTAATCATTGTTGAGCTAGGAAACTAGGAGCTGTGAGTCCAAGAAAACGTTGAGGTGACGGATGCTCATTTGGAGAGCTGCGGCCAGGAGATCGGTCACGGCATCGTACTCAGCTTGGTTATTGGTGGCGGCACCTAAACATACTCCGTCAATGTGAATTAACTCATGTGAAGGGGAGTATATTACCCAAGCTACGGAGGTGAGATTGGGAGACCAACGGCTTGCACCATCCGTGAAACCGACATAGCAGAGTGGAAGAGGATCCATCTGTGGTCATGTAGAGAAAAACAAATATTTAGGTTTTGAATTTTTTGTGAGAAAAGAAAGTAATCCTATACTAGAATGGACGGTGGTGCCCATTAGATTTTCTATGGGTAAAATTGTTTAAGGTACAACCCATTGTGTGGGTTGTGTAGGGGATTTCCTTCTGAATCAGTCAGAATGTATGCCCCCTGTCCGAGGCAAGTGTGTACGATGTAAGGGCCTTGCCACATAGATACAAACTTCCCCTTTCCCGTTTTATCATGAGCTTGATCGTAAGCGAGGACAAGGTCTAGCTCAGAAAAGGTTCTTGGGTGGACGTGTTTGTCGTAACTTAGTTTTGATCGTTGTTTGGCTGCTTCCATGTTTTGAATGGCTGTGCGCCGATCTTCATCGGCCTGCTTTAGGAGTAGTAATCATTGCTCAATCGGGGAAGTGTCCGGTAGGAGTTCAACGGCGATATGTAAGGCTGGAATCTGGCACTCAATAGGGAGGACGGATTCAACACCGTGAACTAAATGTAAAGGGGTAAAACCGGTGGCAGTTTTGGTTGAGGTGCGGTAAGCCCATAGTGCCGGGAAAAGCATGTGGTGCCAATTGGATTTGTGTTTGTCTACCGTACGTTGGAGGATGGTCTTCAAAATTTTATTGATCGCTTTGACTTGGCCGTTTCCTTGGGGATAGTAGGCAGAAGTGAAATGGTGTTCAAATTTCAACATGGTTGATAATTCTTTCCAGACGGCATCTTCGAAGTGAGAGCCGTGGTCAGAGACTAGTCGTTTCGGCACTCCGAAACGAGTGATAACATGGTTGAAGAAAAACCGTGTTGCAGTGTCGGCCTTGCGATTGTAAGTCGGCATGGCTTCTGCCCACTTGGTGAAATAATCTACGGCCACAACGATGTGTTTGTGACCGCCGGCTGACGTGGGGTTGCAATCGAGGAAGTCGATGGCCCATTTGCAGAATGGTCCAACAGTGATGACTGGATGAAGGGGGGCGGGGGGGGGGTTCTTGCTTTGGGGGAAAAGAGTTGGCAGTTCTGGCAATGCTTGACTACAGTGATGCAATCAGTAAACAATGATGGCCAAAAGTAACCTGCCCGAATGATCTTCTGGGCGGTGGCCATGCCGGAGAAATGGCCTCCGCAAGCACCGCTATGACAATCATTGAGGACTTGTTCTGCCTCACTATGGGATAGGCAGCGGCGTAGGATGGTATCAACGCCGCGTCGGTAAAGTACATCCACTAACAAGAGGTATCGGGGGGCATGGTGTCGTATGCGACGACGTCCATCATGATCGAGGTTTGGTCGAAACTTTTGCGTGCGGAGGTAAATCAGAATGTCTCCGTACCATGGGTCGTTAGACGAAATGATGAAGATTTGTTCGTCAATCAGATCTATTTGTATAGCGAGTGATGACGAAGAGGATGGGAGGTCGGTGATGAGGTGAGCAAGCGCGAGGGCTTTGGTGCTTTTAGGGGTTCTGAAAGTAAGGTCATATTCCTGGAGGATGATGACCCATTTAGCAACACGACCTTGTAGGAGCCGCCGGGGTTAGGAGATAGACCATAGGGTTGGAGTCGGCCACAACCGTGGTATGACTGAGTAGAATGTAGTGTCGCAATTTTTGTACGGAAAAGACTACAGCTAGGGCTAATCTTTCCTCGTATGGGTAACGTAGGGGTGGGCCATACAAGGTATGGTTGACGTAATAAATTACATGCTCTTGGTGAGAGGCATCTTCTTGGACCAAAACTCCGGACACAGCATATTCAGATGCCGAGACATAAAGGGTGAAGTCTTGAGAGAAATCCAGTGGGGATATCAAGGGGGCTTGTGTGAGAACTTTCTTGAGGGCTTCGAATGTCGTGTCTGCTTGCTCATCCCAAACAAAGGGTATGTGGGTATGAAGTAAGCATAAGAATCCGTGGACTTTGGTGGCATAATTAGGAACGAAGCGCCTAAGGAAATTGGACCGCCCTTGTAGACTCTGGAGCTGCCGAAGTGTGCGAGGAGGGGGGAGTTCTAAGATGGCTTTGACTTTCAAGGGATCGACATTAATTCTGTCTTGGGAAACAATGAAACCCAACAACCGGCCTGCCGAAACGCAAAACACACACTTGTGTGGGTTCAAGCGGATTTTATATTTACGACAACGCAGGAAAACTTGCCGGAGGTCATTAATTTGGTCTGATCGTTTTCGGGAACGGGCTGTAAGGTCGTCAAGATAGAATCGCAGGATATGGACCAAGTCGTGAAAGCAATAGGTCATGGCTCATTGGAAAGTGGCACCAGCATTTTTAAGGCCGAATGGCATGACGCGATAGGAAAAGGTGCCCCATGGGGTGGTGAAGGCAGTCTTGTACTGATCCTCCTTATGGATGTGAATTTGGTTGTATCCGAAAAACCCGTCCATGAAAGATAGGACTTCATGGCCCGCACACTCATCAATGAGTTGGTCAATGAATGGCGTGGGGAAATTGTCTTTTCGACAAGCGTGGTTTAAATCACGGAAGTCAGTGCATACTCTAAGGGTGCCTTGCTTTTTGTTGACGGGAACGGGGTTCGACACCCAGGTGGTGTACAGAATAGGATAAATGAATCCTGCTTTGCGAAGTTTCTCGACCTCAGCTTTAACAGCGGGGAGTTTGGAAGGATGAATGGGTCGCTGTTTCTGACGAACAGGGGGTACCTCAGGCCATGTATCAATGTGGTGCTCTATAATGGCGGGGTCAAGACCAGGCATTTCGGTATAGGACCAGGCGAAAACATCTCGGAATTCTTGAAAAAGCTTTTTGTATGCTTGGGTTTCTGCTTGAGTGCAAGATGCGCCCAGCGAGATGAACTCAGGTTTCCCTGGTGTTGTGGAAATATTGATTTGTATAATGGGGGAAATGTTGGACATGTTCCCTTCTTCAAAGGCATCCGGTGCTGGGATGGGGTCTTTTAACCAGTTGACCTTAGTGGGTATGAAATCTTTCGATTCGACCGATAGCTGGTTAGATGCGGTGGATGTAGATGGTTCCGGGAGGAAATACGAGCGATGATGCATATCATCCCAAGGGTAGTCGGGTGCAGTGAGTGTCTCCAAAATTTACTCATCAGTATTGAAGTAGTCAGACCATAAATCAAGGGGTTCTGGTTTGAAAGTTGTTGAAATCATATAGATTGTATTGACTTCTTCCGACGAGGATGATGGCAGGGGGTAGATCTCCTTGATGAGGGGAGGAGATATCTCTAAATCAACGTTGTTTAACTCGTACAATGCTGCTCTATAGTCAGGGATATCAGGACAATGGTGAGAGTAGTGGCCGTAAACACTACATATGGCACAAGGATGGTTGGTGCGCAGTGATCTGTCGCGAGGCTAAGGAGGTGGCTCTAGTCTAACTACTGGGATGCTGGTGTCATCGTCCAACATATTCATATGTTCCTGGAGTGCCGGTAACTGTGGGCATTGATGAGTGGGATGGCCTATTTCATCGCACAACGAGCATTTAGGAGGAGCTCGAAATACTGGTGGGGGTTTAACTTCCTTAGGAGGTGGTATAGCAGTGTATGGTTGTGGAACTCTGTCCCCAGTGGGCTTGACAAGAGGAGGAGGATTCGTTGACGACGAAGGGATATTGAGACTAGGAGGAGGTTTCGTTGAAGACGAAGGGATTGTGACACCAGGAGGAGGTTGAGTAGTGGTAACAATAGGTTGTACCAGTTGGAGGATGACATTTGGTGTCGGTGGTGGAACGGAAGGCGAAATATACCACACGGGTAATCCCAATGTTAACCCGGGTAGACTAAGGGTAGCCATAACCGGGGCGCTTACTACACCCGAAGGAGGAAATAGAAAGGGGATGGTGTGGATTGGTGTAACACCAATGTGACTAGGGACCAGTGGTGGTTGACTACCGGGTGCTTGTGTATTCTGTAAAAGAGTACAGAGGTTTGCGACGTGGGTCTCCGGTGACGGTGGTGGAATGGCCTGGAATGTAGAGGTCATTGGTGTATCTGAGTAAAGTCCGGGTCCCACAGAAGAAACAAAGGAGGTAGTTGCACTAGAAGCAGGTTGTTCAACCATGGGGAGAACATTTTCGGGTGCTGCTAGGGCATTGGGATCATAGTAGGTGAGTTGGTCGATTTTGACCACGTGTCCCTCGTGGGGGAACATCATGGTACGAAAAACGGATGAGGCAACCGCTTTCATGGCGTACATGTAACTGCGGCCAAGTAAAAGGTTATAATCGAGTTGGGCATTAATGACCTCTATGTCGATGAGCACAGTTTTCCCACCCAATTGGATGGGGACATTGGGTAGTAGACCTTGAGGTTGAGCTGATCGGCCGTCGTAGGCCCGCAATGCAGTGGTGGATTGCTGGAGAGTAGGGGATCCCAACTTCTGCCAAACGAATGTGGACATGACGCATGTAGAGGCACCCTCGTCGATGATACACCGATGGATGACAAGATTTCGAATAGAAACAGAAACTTGGACTGCTATGGTGGAAGGCAGACGTGGTTCGGACTGGTCCAAATCAAAGGTCATCAATTTCGAATCGATTGAGTCAATCGCCCCAATGGTGGAAAGTAAAGTCTTGTGCTACGTAGGACAGTTTTTCAAGACTTCTAACGCAGACATGGCTGTGGGAGATTGCTCTAAGTCATCTACGATGTTGTAATTTGACGCAGCCCGTGCATTGGGGTTGTTGTTGATACGGCGGAGTGGGAAACGAGGTGCTTTAGAGGCACCATCGAGTGGAAGCGGTGGTATACGTAACATCTGATCAGTGGGATGAGCGTTAGTATCCTTATCGACGGGGGGGCTTCGGAGGTAGGGCCATACTGGTTCCGACGTGTTTGGATGTTGACATCGGCAGTGGACATCATCAATAAGTGGTGAGTGCCTGAATCAAACATTGGTTGATCAGGAGCGACGTAAGTGATTTGTTGTGGTGGCATGTTGCCCTGTGGGGGAGCTAACGGCTGAGTGTTGACCACTCCTTGTGTTGGAAAATGGTTTTGTAGCACCAAAGGTTGTTGTTGAGGTGGTGGAGGGTTGGGTGGCGGCTGAGGAGCCGCCTGCCCTTGACGATGGGCGTCATCTGTCCATAGTTGCCGAGCTCGCTCCAGATGTGGGCAAGCGTGGGTATAGTGGCCATAGACCCCGCAAATAGAACAAGGATGATTTGTTCGTAAATTAGCATTTTTGGCTTGCTTAGGTGGCCGATCAGGATTCTGATGAGCAGGCGCCGCGTTATTATTTTGCGGAGGATGGGGAGGTTGTGGAACTTGGTTATTGTGTTGGTTGTTACCGCGGTTACATCCTCTTCCACGGTTTGGTTGCCCACCCTGGTTGCGTTGGTTATTCTGGTATTGGGGCTGATGTTGTTGTGCGTACACATGCCCTTGAGCATTAGGGGGATTTTGGGGAGCCGTAGGTGCAGGAGTAGTTTGCGGTGGATAATATGTTGGTGGAGCTGGAGGTGGTCCAGCTGCCTGTTGGGGTTGTTGGTACCCCTGAGCTATTGGATGTGTTGGATTAGCTGGTGCAGCTTGCGGTGGGTACTGCATCTGTTGTGGCGAGAACTGAATGGAGTTCTGTGTACCAGGTTGGTTATAATATGTAGGAGGTACATATGCTGATGGCACTTTCCCATAGCAATGTTGTGGACAAGAGGGTCCATGAATGTGATGTGTCTCGTTTGTTGGAGCATAAGAAGTTGTCACTCCGGAACCGGATGTAGCCCTAGAGAGGTCTGGGGCAGGCATGGTGCTCACCATGCTGAAAGGTTTAGCTTGCGGTGCGATTTGGCCAATAATGCCATCAGCAGCATGTGATGCCCCCGCTGCGTCACCGCGTGAAGAGTCGCCGCGTGGGGCATCTGGTATGATTGTGTATAGATAATCCGACTGGGCGTAAATGAGATCAACCTGTTGGGCTTTGAGGATGGCCTCTTCCTCAGACTGGGGTCTTTCAGATGCCACATCCTTCGCAATGAGAGGGAGAAGGGATTTGAGAAACCAATCTAGGAAGATACGGTCGTCTAATTTGATTTTGCAGAGGCTTCGGCGTCGACGCCACTCATGAATGTGGTCAGTGATGTGGGTGGCCGTGTTCTGTCTGCAAGACAGTAGGATCTCGATGCCCGCATCATAGCGGACAGGTAACTGAAAGAACTGCAGGAAGGTCGAGGCAAGGGAGGTAAAGGTGGCATGCGTCTCATGGGGCTACTCGATATACCACTTGCCTGCAGAGCCAATGAAAGTGCGCTGTAACAAACGGAGGCGAACAGAGTCGTCCACTATGGAGTTGGAGGAACACCATAGATGGAAGGACATGATATGGTTCTGGGGGTCCTCACCTACCTTACCCTCAAACTTAGGGATGTCGGAGGGGAGTTTGGTGGGCATGTGAGGCCACGCAGGATCATGTCTGATAGGGTCATTGGTGAGCCTGGCTAAATCTGGCAAGTTCAGACTTGCCATATATGGTAAGCTAGCAGATGTAGCGACTGGGACTAGGACATGCCTAGTCATGGTGGTATGGGGTCCAGTAGCACCTACAGGTATGCTAGGTATTGAAGGTATATGTCCTCCAATAGGTGTGGTCTGGTAAGGGCCAGCGCTTCCTAGTGCAACATGGGTTACACTAGGGTTCGGAATAGTAGTGGTGATTCCTGGGATAGGGTTTGTGGAAACCAGATGGGGTGTGACCCCTATGTTGGGCATGCCCATAACAGGTGGTGGCCCTGTGTTGGGAATTCCTATAATAGGAGGTGGCCCTGTGTTGGGCATTCCTAAATGTGTAGTGTTTCCCATATTGGGCATACCCAGGGGGGTGGTTGTTGCCATGGACGACACTGCAGTAGAAGGGTCTGTAGACGTCTCTCCTATGGTGCTGGTAAAGAGTGGGTCAAATGGTGTTCCAGACATAATGTTGGGTGGGAATAACCCAGTGGGATTTTCAGATTCTGCCTCAGAATCAGATGTGAAGTGAGGCGTGTCAGAATCGGATGACTGTCTAGTTGACCGACGATGTGTCGAGTCAAGGGATAAGGCTCGACGTCGGTGACGTGGCGAGCCAAGTAGACTGAACTCTGGGAGTTCGCCCTGTAGACGACGAGAGCGTCTAAAATTCTCAATGGTGAGAAAATAAGTTTTTGTGGAAAAATCTGTTTAAGTATCAGGTGGTGATATATATATATATAAAACTCAAAACCCTAATGCAACCAAGGGTGCAAGAAGGGGAGTGAAAATGAAGGCTCTCAGGCGAAAAAAATCAACCTCAAAAAAGGCACTTATTCTAGCAGTTGTGCTACAATAAGTGGAGGGATGCAACAAATGGTCAGAATACCAACATGCAAACAACTCCTAGAAAAAATAGGTGTAACTCGACCAAAGGTGGGTTGAATCATGCAAACACCTAACTAAAAGTATTGTGAATCAACAAACGATATCCTCTGCAAGGTGATGAAATCCAAGTCAGACAATATGAGTGTTGAGACAACGGCTAGATATCCCCCTACCGGGAGGGACACCGGGTAATCAATCCTAAAGAAAGGCTACTAGGATACTCCGTTCATGACGCGTCGAGAAAAGGTAAATCTGTCGTTTGGTCCTTTGATCGCAATATCCCAATACAGGGATATCCCGAGAACTGTGAATGGTAGCCCTTCGGTTACTAAATGGATTTCAGTATTCCACTCAGGCTTCTGGAACCATCCTCGTGACTTCAACCCTCCTAGGGGAGAGGCCTTCCCACAAACCGGTTGTGACCGCGCCAATAAATACTAAGAGATTTTAGCTCCCTAAATGGACAACTTCTATGTCTCAGATGTAATAATTGAGGGGTGTTATTGGAACACCTATCCCCCCAATACTACCTAGCTACAAAGTTCTTTTAGTGTTCCTTAAGTGAGGTTAAAAGTGTGTTGAAATTAGGGTAAGTTTTAAAGCTCAGTTCAATTAAGTGTTTGAGTGGGTGCACGTGTAGTATTGTAAACTGAACTTGAAAGAAGTAAATGCTTTATAGGAAATTTTCAAAAAATAAAGGATCTTTCAAAAATAAAAAAGCAAATATTTATGACTTCTTTCAATAAATGGAAACTAAATGCTTTGCAAAATTAACTCAAAAAACAAAGGATGAAAGCAAATAATAGACTTCTTTAAAGAAATAAATGGTTTTCTTTTCAAGGAAATTGCTAAGGGCAAGATTTTTAAAGAAGTAAACAGGAAATTTTTTTAACCTAGATAAACTGCAAAATAAGTCTTTCTTTCACTTTCTTGAAAATTTTTAATAAGACTTCTAGATGTGCATTTAAATAGTAAAATTTTTTCTATGGCTGTAAAATATGCAGAATTTAATACTATAAAAATGTGCTATGTGGGCAGAAAATACAGTAAAAAATAATTTTTTGAATCGGAATGGCCGAATGAAAAAATTAGCAGCGCGGCTTTTGACAGAAAAGCCGCGATGGACTGCGCGGGTTTCTGTCGCGATGGACCGCACGGGATTTAGGCGCACTTTCGCGATGTGCAGCGTGGAAAATGTCCGCGAAGCCGCGATGTGCAGCGCGCAAATAGGCTGCGGAGCCGCGGGGAAAATGGCCGCGCAGTCGCGATGTGCAGCACTGTAAATGACCACGAAGCCGCGATGTGCAGCGCGGAAACAGGCCGCGAAGCCGCGGTGAACCGCGCGGAAAAAAAGCCGAAAAGTCGCGATGGACCGCGCGACTATCAGGCTAAAAACCGCGAGGCGAAAGCCGTGCACGGAAGCCGAAAAACGAACCCGAAAATTGAGAATTCCGAGCTGTTAATGGCAATAGATGGGGCCAAAAACTAGAGCAGCAATGGATCTGCTGTCTAGGATGGCAGATCTATGGATCTAAAGGCTAAAAACTAATAAAAAACTAAAATTAAAAGCAAAATTTGAGATCTATTGTTCAAAGCTAGCGTAGTTTCCAAAAACTGTTGGCCTGGTTTTGCAACCAGGCTTAGTGCTATGGGCACCTGCTAACTAGTAGCAGCAGTTTCAATAGAATTAAACAAGAAACTAATCTAAACTAAACTAATCATGGATCTATGCAAGAATATAAGCAAATAGTGTAAACATTTAAAAAACAAGAACAAGAAAATATTAAAGAATGAATTTGTATTGAAAAGTGGGGGGCAAGCAAGTGCTTGCGATAATACCTTCAATGGTGAAGGTTGATGTTGAGCAACTCCCAAGATGAGTAGCTCCAAGCTCCAAGAGGTCTCCTTCTCCAAGGTTGCTTACAATGGCCAAAATGCTCAAGGAAGATTTCGGCAGCATGAGGATGAGATAATGGATGGATGTGAAATGAGGAGCCCCTACCACCTTTTTATAGGTTTTGGTGGTGGGGAATACCATTTGTGGTTTTGTGGAAACCAAATGGTATTGACCAACATGGTTTAGGTACTTTTCCCTCCTTTTTCCTTTTTTGAATAAAATTAATATTTTTATTCCCTTTTTAATATTTTTGGGAATTTGGACCCTTTTTTAGGGTTTTTTATGCTTTTTTAGGAAAAATAATATTTTTTAATGGAAAAAGGGGTGTACTTAGGTCTTTTGGTGACCTTTTGTTGGTTTCAGAGGCTCAAATGGTGAAAAAGTGGACAAATGGGTCATGTGAATAGGGAAATGAGCTAGTAAGCACTTTTTGGGTGTTAACACCTCATCTTTCATTTGTAAAATAGCATCATGCTCTTCTTCATCTATCACAACTTCTTGGAACATGTCTTCCTTTGTTAGAAAACTGATAATCTGATCGTTGTCATCGAAAACTCTGAAATTTGTGATATTGTCTGGGACAGAAGGCCTGAAAACCAGTTCAATTGAACATTTGTTATTAGTCAGCACCAATCTAGAAGTGGAAGTTGCTAATAAATCAACCACAGCATTTTGCAGTCTAGGAACAGATTTTATATTGAAAGCATCAAAATGCGTAATTAAATCCCATACCTCATCCTGCTAACCTTTCGAATGAGGTGAAAGACAGTGAATGGTATCTCTTACCTGTCTTACAACTATTTATGAGTCACCAAAAACTTTCAGGTACTTAACATTCAAACCGATGGATTTCTTCAATCTATGGACTAAAGCTTCATATTTAGCAGTGTTATTAGTACACTCAAATTCTAATCTACTAGACAAGAAGTACTTATTACTTTCGGGACCCACTAGAATAAAACCAACTCTGGATCCTTCCAGACTCTTGGAACCATCAAAGTATAAAGTCCAAAAAACATTGTTTGATTTAACTAAGTTAGTATCTCTATGATCTAAGTCAGTGACTAAGATAACTATGTTACAATCGATATCATTAGTCCAAGAAAAATGGCGATTGGACTGTTTATCTGGTTCATGGCTAATAGCTTCAGATTGATAATTACCCAAATCAATTTCTAAGAAATAATTCCCCAAAACTAAAGATGAGAAGGCTACAGCTTCGTTCTTCCCTTCTAGCTGAGTTACATTTTGTTTCATGTGTGGTTCCCTCAAAATTTTAATCTGATTATGCCTATTCTAATATGGTAACCATAAATGGGACCAATCAATTGCAAAGTAACCATTTAGTTTTGTAGACTAGTCCCTGCTCAAAATCAAACCATAGGCTTCAGGAATGTCGACCACCATTATATCAATGAACTTACACACTCTAGAATCTATCGACAACCTAATGAGCACATCCTTCATTTCCCCAATAGCTTTAATAACAGTCCTATCTAACTGAATGATCTGAGCGGGAGATGGAATTGGTTGACCGTTAATCTTCTTATAGATTGACAATGGCATGACATTCAAAGATGCTCCAGAATCTATCAGATAGTTATGTACATTGTGATTGAAGATTTCAAAAGTTAAAAGAAAAGGCAATGTCTGGGATTTGGATTTCCCGATGATACTAGCCTCATTTATTTCAGGATCTTCCTGAGTATCTGTTAATGGAGTGTTGGGCTGGGATTGAAGAGCTTGCCACAACTTGTTTCATTGTTGGGGAAAACTACACATATCGAATATCGAAACATTTGCTTTTACCTTCTTTATATCTTCAATGATATCCCATATCACATTTTTTTACAACTTTCATTTGATTGCCTGTCTTGCTCAATGTGACTTTTGGTTGATGGACTGTTGTGTCAATGTTTGGCTATTTGGAAGCTGTTGGGTTAGATTTAGGTTGAGGCGGAATGACTCTAATGTGTCTTTTAGGTTTGGACATAGTTGAGCTCGGAACTAGATTAGCAATGGGACCTTTACTGCGATTGTTAATGTTTATAGCAGAGATTGGGCTCTCCATGGGATCATCTTCTATTAATTCAGTTAAAGGTACCCAGTCCCATAATACCATGGTGGTATCTGGGGATGGTCCCTCTACTTTAAGGGTTTGTTCCTCTGGAGGATCGTCTTGATCTGGAATCTGTGATTCCAGCATTTGGTTCATTACCAAACTCATAGAATTAATCCATTGTGGACAGCTCTTTTCAGAGTTCGTCTCTTGATGAAAGGTACAGAAGTGTTCCATTCCTATTTCATTCAGATTCAAAGCAGGGGAGCTGTTCATAGGTGGATGAGGCTGGTCATTGTCTTCCCTTTTCTTGTAGAATGGTTGGAAAGGATTCCTGAATGTACTAGCTGCCTTATCTTTTTCAGTATCTACAATTTTATTGGACAATTTCTACATCATTTTAACTATGTTCTCCATATCCGCTGATGGCTCTTCTTTATTCCTAGTAAGCAACAGGGGTTTTCTATTAGTTGTTGGCTTTTTTTTCTGCATCTAAGGCATGTTTAGCAATGTTGTCTGCTTATTCTTCCACCTTCATAGCTTCTTCAAAATTTTCTACCAGGCTGGTCTTCATAGCTCTTTTGACGAACATTGTTATGGGGCCTTCAAGTGTTGTTGTGTAATATTCAAATAAAAATTCTTCTGCAGGTTTAGTTGCTTCATTGAAATTATTCAAGAGTGTAGTGAACCTTTGGTTGAAGTCTTGAACCTTTTCTTTCTTTTCCATTCTCATGGACAATAATTCTTTCATGAGTGTAGCTACAGTTTTCTGATTCCCATACTTCTTTAAAAAATATTTCTCAAACTCTTCCCAATTGGAAATTGAGCTAGCTTGTAAGCTAAAGTACCAAGAAGAAACTTTTGGTTCAAATGTGTAGGGGAAAAGCCTACAAACTACATCTTCATGCTCTACATTTAAAAGATTCAAAGCTAAATAAAAGCTCTTAAGATGATCTTCAGCAGATATGCCTTTACCCAGGTCGTATTTGGGCAAAACTTTCTCTGGATTTTTAGGCAGATCGTGAAATGGCCCAGCTAGATTTAATGCTCCCCTTGCTCTCCAAGTAGCTACAGCCATGGATCTATGTGGAGAATTAGGTGGAGAATCGTGTGGTAAATTAAGTGGAGTGTTCTTTTGATTAAAAATTTCTCTGAGATTTTCTCGATCTTCAAAATCGATCTCCTTTAGAGGCTACGTGATCTCTTCTAAAGACAAATCTACCAGCTCTTCAAAGCTTTGCACAAGGATTGAATCACTGGTATACTGTCTTTCTCTTTTAGGAGTTCTTCTTCTAGGGAGAAAAGTTATTGCGTTTAAACCACCGATTTGTTTAACATAAGCTCGTGTGTGCCTTCTTAAGTCTTCTACCTCTGTAAAAGGTACAGCATACAGTGCTTCTTGTTGTTCAGAATTACAATTGAGGTTTTCTTGACTTGTCACTTCAATATTTGGATTGTCTGAAATTACTGTTTCAAGCGGGTTTCCAGTAATGTTTCTGCCAATGGAGGAATCTCATTTATTAGCCATGCACTGGTGGCCCTCCTTCTAGTGCCAAAAACTATTGATGCCCCAAAAATAACAGCATCAAGTAGCAAGCGATTCTCCTTGGTAAACAATCCCAATTAGATCGCTCACCATTTGGTGTGGGGGATCTATCCGGTTAATGGTTTCAGCTACCGTAAGATTTAAAGATTCTTAATCTTTGCACCGGTCGTGGCCCAATCCACCGTTTATGTATTTTATTTTAAAGACAAAATGCAAGTGCCATAAGCTAAATGCAGGTAGCTAATCTAAATTAATCTAAAACTATATAAGCAAATTTAACCTATCCTTGCAAGGAGCAAACTGTAGAGATGACAAATAAACTACAAGAAACACCTAAAGATCACATAGATAGCCGTTTAATCATAAAGATGTGCCTATAGCAGACTATGAAATATATTGAAGATAGCTTCAATTCACTGAATACATTCCATTACTCATTTGAGAGAGACATCATTGTACAGGAAAATAGAAAGATCATTCATCACACAGAAATAATTCATAATAGTAAAGAAATATCTCACAGTAGTATACGAATGCTACAAGAATAGTCAACAAACATTCAACACACATTTCCAGGCAAAAAACGTCCTCTCTAGGCTTCCATTAGGCAAAATCCAATTCTTGGAGCAAGTATCAAAGTAGTTCGTGTACAAGGAAGAAATTTCATTCACCTGCAAAAAGCCCCTTCTATCTTCTTCTATTCTTCTATTTATAAGTTTACAAATTGCTCCTTGAGCTGACAGGTGTACCCTAAACTCTAGAAACTTCTAATTTGTCCTCTAGTGCACATATACAAATATAAGACAAAAATAAGAGCCAGTTGTCTCTTAAAGCATTTATACAATAAGGAATTTCATCTTTTCCTCACATTAAGACAAATAAGAATTCTGTTGATTTATATATTTATTTGGCTTCTTTTGCTGACTCGTTGGCTCATCCCCACCAACTGGCTCGCTTGTGGCTACTGGGCCATCAACACTTTTGCTATGGGTGGCCCATTGAATGGGCTCTCTCAAAACAATTTCGCTCCAAACAGATATTGTTGCCTTTGATGCAATCTCATGCTTGCGCATATCTGATTTGACCTGTGCTGCTCCTTTGTCCTTGTAGACCTTCTATGCATGACAAACTTGCAGTGAGTGAGGCAGTACAAATAAGGAGTATGTAGAAATTAGCAAAAATTGCAAAGCTTCCTACAGATTTGTAAAAGAAATCATGACAGAGTTGGCTTTAACTAGATGACTTTCAAGCATTAGCAAAACAATTATGAAAAAATTCAGAATATGCCAATGACTTCAGAACATGGGAAGCTGTTTTAACAAAACGATCAACTAATTCACAGTTGTAGCTACCATTTCACAGTTGAAAGTCATGAGAAACACTAGATGCAAATGCCAACAAGCTATACAAGCCATTGTGGGTTTTATGTGGCCTTGGCGCAAATGGTGGTTCAGAGTTATGAGCACGAGGCTCAAGAACTTGTGCATTTAAAATGGCACATGGGAATATTCATGACCCTACCAACTCTGTATTCGTACGTTTACCCAAATTGCTTTCCGTGCCAAGGCGACGATTTTAGTGTTAATCTTTGCGCTAATGGGCTACACCAAGAATTGAGCTTGGGGTTGCATCCAAGGATGAGGCGCGACTATGATGGCGAGCACTATAGGGATAAGTTTTGCACGTCGGCAGAGGATTTAGACGCAACATTTGCACAGATGAAAAGGGCGCTACGGACTCGCGGAAAACAGACTTAAGGATCCTCATGTCAATGTTCCTTTTAAAGATAAATCCTGTGCCAAAGAGCCCATCATATTGTTAGTAATTGCGCCGAAGGCGACCGAGATAGGATTACGATCTGCGCCAGAACAAGCTTTCAAGTGTGCTAAAGGTTAAACTCTGTGTCGGAGCGTCCGAAATAACGCTGGAATTTGCGCTAAAGGCGGCCAAAATAAGGCTAAGATGGGCCCCATAAGCGGATAGTTTTAAACTTAAGGCATGCGCTAGAAAGGATAAAAAACAATGGTCAAATTATAGTTAAGTTCTCGCGCATAAAAGTTGTTGAATTGTAGTGAGCATTTGGCGAAGCGGCAGAATTATGATTAAAACCTGCGCCAAAGAGGTAGAGTTAGGTTTACAATTTGCGCCAAAGACGACAATCTTATGATCGAAACTTGCGTCAAAGGCGGGAGATTTATGGTTAACACTTGTGCCGAAGGCTGGAGATAACTTTGCCTTAGAAAAACAATCACCGATGATTTTTTTTCTAAGGCAAAGTTATCTCCAGCCTTCGGTGAAATTTTTAACCATAAATCTCCCGCCTTCGACGCAAGTTTCAATCATAAGACTGCCATCTTCGGCGCAAATTGTAAGCCTAACTCTGCCTCTTCGGCGCAGGTTTTAATCATAACTCTACTACTTCGCCAAATGTTCACTACAATTCATCCATTTTTAGGCGCGAAAACTTAACTATAATTAGACCATTGTTTTTTATCCTTTCTCGCGCATGTCTTAAGTTTAAAACTGTCCGCTTATGGGCCCCATCTTAGACTTATTTTGGTCGCCTTTAGCACAAATGCCAACGTTATTTCGGACGCTCCTACGCAGAGTTTAACCTTTAGCCCACTTGAAAGCTTGTTCTGGCGCAAATCGTAATCCTATCTCGGCTGCCTTTGGCGCAATTACTAACAATATGACGGGCTCTTTGGTGCAGGATTTATCTTTAAAAGGAATGCGGACATGAGGATCCTTTAAGTATGTTTTCTACAACTCCATAGCGCCCTTTTCATCTGTGCAAATGTTGCATCTAAATCCTCCGCCGATGCGCAAAGTTATCCCTATAGCACCCACCATCATAGCCATGCCTCATCGTTGGACGCAGCCCCGAGCTCAATTCTTGGCGTAGCCCATTAGCGCAAAGATTAACACTAAAATCAACACTTTGGCGTGGAAAGTAATTTGGGAAAACATACGAATACGGAGTTGGTAGGGTCATGAATGTGCCCATGTGCGGTTTTAAATGCACAAGTTCTTAAGCCCTGTGCTCATAACTCCAAACCACCATTCACGCCAAGGCCACATAAAACCCACAGTGGCTTGTATAGCTTGTTGGCATTTGCGTCTAGTGTTTATCATGATTCTCAACTATGAAATGGTAGCTGCAACTGTGAAGTAGTTGATCATTTTGTTAAAACAGCCTCCCATGTTCTGAAGTCATTGGCATATTCTGAATTTTTTCATAATTGTTTTGCTAATGCTTAAAAGTCATCTAGTTAAATCCAATTTTGTCATGATTTCTTTTACAAATCTGTAGGAAGCTTTTCAACTTTTGCTAATTTCTATGTACTCCTTATTTGTACTGCCTCTCTCACCGCAGGTTTCTCATGCATAGAAGGTCTGCAAGGAAGAATGAGCAACACAGATCAAATCATATTTGCGCAAGCATAGGATTGCATCAAAGGAAACAATATCTGTTTGGAGCAAAATTATCTTGAGAGAGCCCAGTCAATGGGACACCCATATCCAAAGTGTTGATGGCCCAGCAACCACAAGTGAGCCAGTTGGTGGGGATGAGTCCATGAGTCAACTAAAGAAGCCAAATAAATATATAAATCAGCAGAATTCTTATTTTTCTTAATGTGAGGAAAAGCTAAAATTCCTTATTGTATAAATGCTTTAAGAGACAACTGGCTCTTATTTTTGTCTTATATTTGTAGATGTGCACTAAAGGACAAATTATAAGGTTCTAGAGTTTAGGGTACACCTATCAGCTCAAGGAGCAATTTGTAAATTTATAAATAGCAGAACAGAAGAAGATAGAGGGGGCTTTTTGCAGGTAAATGAAATTTCTTCCTTCTACATGAACTACTTTGCTACTTGCTCCAAGAATTGGATTTTGCCTAATGGAAGCCTGGAGAGGATGTTTTTTTCCTAGCAATGTGTGTTGAATGTTTGTTGGACTATTCCTGTAGCATTTGTATACTGCTGTGAGATCTTTCTTTACTATTATGAATTATTTCTGTGTGATGAATGATCTTTCTATTTTCCTATACAATGATGTCTCTCTTAAATGAGTAATGGAATGTATTCAGTGAATTGAAGCTATCTTCAATATCTTTCATATTCTGCTGTAGGCACATATTTATGATTAAACGGCTATCTATGTGATCTTTAGGTGTTTATTGCAATTTATTACTCATCTCTACAGTTTGCTCCTTGTAAGGAGAGGTTAAATTTGCTTATACAGTTTTAGATTAATTTAGATTAGCTACCTGCATTTAGCTTAGGGCACTTGCATTTCATCTTCAAAACAAAATACATAAACGGTGGATTGGGCCGTGATCGGTGCAAAGATTAAGAATCTTTAAATCTTACGGTAGCCGGAACCGTTAACTGGATGGATCCCCCACACCAAATGGTGAGCGATCTAATTGGGCTTGCTTACCAGGGAGAATGCCTTGCTACTTGATGCTACGATTTTTGGGGCATCAACACGCTATGAAGAGATGTCACCCTTGCTAGGTGTTTTCTCGGAACATATGCTCGCTTCCAGCGCCCCTTCATCCAGTTGTCACCGTCGGTCCCTTCACTAAGTGGGTGGTGGATTTCATGGATTGAAAACCAGCTTTGGCTGGGGGGCATCACCGTATCATAGTTGCCATGGATTATTTTTCCAAATGGACTGAGGCCATGCCTACCATAAAAGTCGACGGTGCTACTACATCCCATTTCGTGTTCAATCAGATTATCACTCGATTCGGTATCCCGAAAAAGATTGTCACTGACCATGGCAGTCACTTTAAAAATAAGATGATGGAGGATTTGTCTCTCAAGCTTGGGTTTCGTCAAGAACACTCTTCGTCCTACTATCCCCAAGTGAATGGTCAAGTTGAAGTAGTTAATAAGTATTTGAAGACCATTCTCTAACATACCATCCAACAAAGCAAGAACAATTGGCACATCATGTTATATCCTACTTTGTGGGCGTATCAAACTGTAGTCAAGACTGCCACCGGATTCTCACCGTTCCAGCTAGTTCACGGTGTGGAGTCACTTTTACCAATTGAATGCGAAATCCCTTCAGTTAAACTGGCCATAGAGCTCCTCCCTGATATGACAGATATTGAGCAATGTTTAATCCACCTTGAGCAACTTTATGAGCAATGTCGAGATGTTGCTATGGCCATAGATGCCAACAAACGTCATGTCAAGGTTCAGTATGATAGGTCTGTCAATCCCCGGTAGTATGTTGAACATGACTTGGTCCTCTTATATGACCAACCTAAAGAACCCCTGGAGGAAAGCAAGTTCAATCCCATGTGGCACGGTCCTTACATCGTGAGGCGTGTCCTGGAAAAAGGAGCCTATGAATTAGAAGACTATAAAGGGATTGTCTTGAAGGAGCCTAGAAATGGGGTCTTCCTCAAGCGGTATTATGCTTGAACCCCTGGTTAAGGCTGATACTTTTGTATACTATTGTATAGTTGCTCCTGTACATAGTTTAGCTTTCTTGGTTTTTCGGGTCTACTGATTTGCTTCTGTTTGATTGGCAGATGTCAGCAGGATCTCCTACGTTCTTAGGGTTCGTGGATGGTGCTAGTAGGCATACGCAGCAGCTTGCTTCTGCTGCCTAGGTTATTTTCTCACCTGACCACCTAGTTGTGTCCTCGGGAGGTGCTTGTCTCGGTCCTACATCTAACAATGTGGCCGAGTATAGTGCTGTGATCAAGCTGCTTCGGGATGCTATTTCACATGGCATCCAGTATTTAGAAGTCCACCTAGATTCACAGCTAGTTGTGTCTCAGTTGAATGGGTAGTACTGTGTGCGAGATCCTACGTTACTTCGGAAATTCCTAAGGGTGAGACTCTTGGAACAACATTTTGTTTCAATTACATACATATATGTTCCAAGAAGTGTTAATCATATATCTGATGCATATGCTAACTATGTATTAGATTGGAATTTTTCACATTCACCATGAAGCACACAAACGAAAGAGACATTCATACATTTTTACATACACACATATAGCAGAACCGAGAACCAAAGTTTTTTATATAAATATGTCGAAAAATGGTAGTGTCATACAAAACTAGATCCCGTATCCCTCAAAAATATACGTATCGATACAAAAATGAGATCCTGGGATATCTACTCCCTCCGAGGAGGCCTAGCTACTTCCCTGACAGGATGTGTCTCATAGAAATAGTGAACTACATTGGCTACCCACTGTAGTAACTGCACCCAGTCACCAGAAACCCCCACTACTTGGCGTTGCATGGCCTCAGGTAGTCGTGCCACCTCTATTTGTGGAACCCTGGCAACCATCCGTGATAGGTTGCACCGCAAGGTCTATAGAGTGCGCCCTACTGTAGCATCACCTGCCTCATAACCCCTACCCCGACGACCATGTCTCAGGAAGCCATCGAGTCTCACTGGGCCTTTGTCTGCAAGCAAACAGTCAACCATTAGCATATGATACTACCACCAAAATTTCTTTTGCATTTCATCTATAATAAAAAATCCATAAAAATTTAATAACACAAAACCTAAAAAGAGTACTCACCAATGTCTCTGAACGCTGCGTCTGGTGGGAGTGGCATGTCCCGATCCTAGCGGAAATCTATCGCTGTAGAGGGGTAGTCCTCTATGGCAATGACCTATCAGTCCCACCAGTGTAAGAACTCCTTAGTATATGGTGACGCCAAATGGCCACTACCCTGTCGTGTCAAGATCTCATCCCACCGGGTCAGGGCTGGATCGCGGAGACTATGAGGAGGGACATCCACCCTCGGAGTAAGCCCCAAGACTCTCTCAAAGAAGAAGCTACATAGGATACTACCATACCCGAAGTTTTTTTCCTTCCCTTCTTTGCATTCTGTCAGTTGTGTCTTCATAGACACCAGTAGTGTGGTACACCAATCGAATACTATAGGCTGCATGCATTGTGATGCATATAACATCACTGTCCTAGATGCCTGGTGCAGAGCTTTGGATCTAGTGATCCGCACTAAGGTAGCCACAATGATCTTCATGCTTAGATCCACTATGGCATTGATGCGCACCTAACTTCCTATCGCTCGTGTGTTTGTGGGACAATACCGCGCTATGTAATCCTGGATGGTGATCCCACCAACCATGGTATGAGACCGAAGACTAGCCACCTCACCTCGACGGGACAAACCTGTTATAAAGTAGATGTCTTCCACTTCCAGTGTGAGGATTTTCCCATTCAGACTGAAGTTCTGTGCATCAACATCCCAATAATCAATCAAGCAGTGGAGTAGTAGGTTTTGGGCCCTCAAACCCCCTATACTCAAGAATTTATATAACCCACTTGCGTGCAATGCCTGCTGTGCTTGCACATCGTTGCGCACGGCCTCATCTACTTGGTCATGCTCCCTCTCCCTCCACTCTAGAACCATCCTGGAGTGAGAAACAAAAAATATTTTGGTCAATTTCATTTGCAATATCATCTTCATGGTTGTACCCGCGGGATACTTTGTATACAGGGGCAGGTACCCACGGTCAACCTTTGCGTTGATCACGAGTATCATGCCCTACCCATGACCCGCATAGTGATAGCCCATGGGTAGCGCCGAAGCCATTTAGGGCTTGGCCAAACTAAAAATCCCACCACTAAAAACTAAAATGAAAGCATTGAAATCAAAGGTATGGATGAGACTACCAACCTGCTCCAGACGGTTCGATGAATGGTCGCTTGTAGCTCCCAGAATCGGCAACTGAACTTTCAGGTGAAAACTAGCCACAAAGCTCCAAATGGGTGAATAGTAAAAATGAATTATAAACTGTAATTTTTTATTACTATTTATAATTTTCAGGACCCACTTGTCTATAGTTTTTACTGTTTTATGCCATTATGGACTAATATAATGTCTTGGAGTAGTATTTTTTAATTAGATTTCTTCGGCGAAAGCTGTTTTCGACCATTTCACACATACGGCAGGTACGTTTTGCACCTAGCATATAGGTTAGATGCCATTTCCATGTGCATTATGCATTTGACCTTTTGACCACTTTCATAAACCCTAGGTGCAACCCCGCTTCGTAACCGACATGGAACCTTCACACTACTATAGAAGTGTCGTTATGTGGTGGTAGGGCTTTTCTGAACATGGGTACCCTAGTTAGAACCCCTTTGTGCATTCTGGTGCCCATGCCGTTGTTTTTCCTTAGGATTGGGAGGCCTTTGTAGTCACACCATGATGTTCCGATGAAGACTCATACTCTGCTTTATCTTATGCTGGCCATCTTCCTTAAGGACTCCCCTCAGTTATATCATGTTGTGATTGCGTTGCATCATCCTGCTTGCCGCTTGAGCCTTGTGCTGGCTCCCACTTACTTAGATGTTAGCCTGGTGCCTGAGCACTTTTCCCTGTTGAGCCTTGTAGAGCTTCCATTTTTCCTTCACAATTTTATCACCCTTTTGACCCTAAGGGAACACACCCCCGAGTGTCCACATCCTGCACATGCTTCCTTACATTGATCATAGGTATGTTCCACTACTTGGGACTAGTCTGCTAGCTATTTGACACTCGTTCCGTCACTTGTTGTAATATAAGCAATTTTATTCTTTTTCAAGATTTTCTCAAATATGAAAAAGACAAAAAAACCAAATATTCCAAAAATTCAGACGGGATTATGGTTACTACTTCTTGTTGGCATCTATTGTGTCGCCTTTGAACAGAGCATTCATTCCACTCCATACACTATGATTCGGGACTATAGTTGGACCTTAGGAGCTGTACTTGTTTCTCAGTTTCTCCACAGTCTATATCACGTCTATGATGCCTGAGTCTATCCATCTGCTCATGCTCTTGTTCAAAGGAAGTCCTGAAACTAGTGTCGGCCACTCCTCAGATCTCTTGACTATTGCATGTCGGCCATCCTTATTGAGTCAGTTTGTTTCACCTGATATCTTCCAAATCTTTTAGCATAGCTGGTACCTTGTGTTGGTTGATAGGGGATGCATTAATGCCCTCCTTCCAGCGAGTCTCATTCCGTGGACTTCAACCCATTTATTCCAGGACTTGAGGCTTAGAGTTCGGTTGAGTACCTTGAGGCTTGTAGTCATTAGTGGCAGGTTCTCTTGCCATCGACAGTTTTGGGAATACATCAATGTCCCCTGATAATGGATTCATCCTAGTGTTCGACTTCAACTCATTTATTCACACTCCGATGATTGTGCTCTATTCCTTGATGCCCATTTTCATTATTGGTGGGTCATCTCACGTCTATTAACGGTATACATCACTTACCGGTAATTAGACGACCTCGTGCTGGTTGATGGGGGATGCATTAATGCCCTCCTTCCAGTGAGTCTCGTTCCGTGGAATTCAACCCATTTATTCCAGGACTTGAGGCTTAGAGTGCGGTTGAGTACCTTGAGGCTTGCAGTCATTAGTGGCAGGTTCTCTCGCCATCGACAGTTTTGGGAATACATCAATGTCCCCTGATCAATGAATTCATCCTAGTGTTCGACTTCAACTCATTTATTCACACTCCGATGATTGTGCTCTGTGCCTTGATGCCCATTTTCATTATTGGTGGGTCATCTCACGTCTATTAATGGTATACATCATTGACCCATAATCAGACGATGTCTCATCAGGTTCGACCCCAACTCCTTTATTCACTTGCTGGGACTTGCACCGTCTAAGACTTGTGTAGAAGACCCCAGGCGATGGTGGCATTCAGTATGCTACCTACGACTTTGACTTTACATCTGAGATATCATCTCTCAGATATCAACAGTTTGTACCTCTTGTTTGCACCAGTTGTTTCCTTTTTAGCAGGAGACCATATCTTACTGTAGAGGGATCATGGCTATGATCACTTATGACATATATCCATTATGTACTGCCTATTCATGGCCATTGTATCAGATTGTTGTACTACCGACATGTATTCAGATATACTATTATACTATAACGAGTGAGTTTCTCTTTCCACTTGTGTTTCCATAACTCCAATTCTAAGTTTTATAATGTATTTCGGCCATCGTAGCATTAGTCTCTAACCTCACACATTAGGGGGAATCTGTTACAACATAATCTTCCACCTTGTGAGCATCAAAATTCTTTGGCCTGTAGGATCCATTTCACTGACTCAGATCCACTTTATATCCTTCAGACATACTATTTCCTCATTTTTTCTCTTACCCACTTGTTGCATCACTATAGCAAGTGTACCCGCGAGTTGCATCACTATAGCCCGCGGGTAGCATGTAAAATGGTAAAAATCGCTAGTTAATTACTTTTTATTCCCAAAAAACAGTTATTGGGTGACCTTTGACCCTCCATATTCCCAAGTAACGTCTCGATGTGTCCTTTCACCTACCTTTGAAAGGACTATATATTGAGCACATATGGCTTATGGACGGGAGGATAAAAAAGAGCAAGAGAACTCTGGTGGATTTTTTCCCTATCTTGAGTCTACACTCATTGATCCTTGTAGTTGTGAACCCTTTATGTTCACCTTCAAAACTCCTATCTAGTTTGAGTTTGTCATTCATGGAGGATTGAAGTGGTGGAGGCACAAGTGGATTGATCCAGATCTTGGTTCATATTGGTTGCCAGCAAGAGGTCATATCACATTGTACTTCTTCTTGTTTATTAATAGAAATACTCATATTCTCGTCCATTAATGTTGTAAATGTTGTTTATCTTACATTAGGTTGCATTTACTTGTTATATCATGGACCATTGCTATTGATGATGTTAATGTCATTTATATATTATATGTACTTGTTGTATATTGGTTGTCAAGACTAATTTGCAGATTCAAGTGCATGGATTAGAAAAGCTCCAATAGGGATCTACATCAAACATTTGGATCGAGGTTGGTTACATTCTCCATTATCTTAGCATTGTCATTTAAAATAGCATAGTTCTGAGAATTGAGTTGATTTCTGGTAGTCATTTGTCTGTTGTGGTTTTCCAAGCCATAGTGAGTTTTCTCCAACACAAGAGTTTATTAAATAAAAAACTAGAGTTGATCTTTAATTAAAAAACAGTGTTTGTTATTTAATTAATAAAACATGAAATTGATTCTTTTGAACAGGTGCACTCGTTTGAAAAGACACAAGTCCATATTAAAGAGATACAACGTTTAAAAGATGAGATAGATAATATATAAAGAAGCATTTGAGATGGAAGGGAGATGTCTCAATTGCATAGATCAAAGAAGAAGAAAGATGAAGATAGAGACCAATGAAATGAAGATACTTAAGTGATTAACATAATTTCTAGAAATATGAAAAGGAAAATAAAGGAAGATTTTGTTATTAAAGATGAGCATCTGAGGGAGTGCAGAACAAAGGCTAGAGAAGGAAAAAGAAGAATAGAATGTCTCTGCATTATAACATGAAGATCTAAAGCAGCGTAGATGCCAGAGAAAGAAAAAATTAGATAAGAGTGTCTGTTGTGTGTTTAAAAGAAAATCTATAGTACAGATATCATAGAAAAGAATAAAAGGAATAGAGGTAGTCTTTGGAGCTTGGTTTGAAGATCATAAACAAAGGACAGTGAAAGTATAAACAAATGTATATCCCATTGAAGTTATAAGATCAAATTAGGGAGGTAGGGTGTTTCTAGGGCAGGATACATGCCTGCAAGGTGGTTGTAGCCTCCTTCAAGTGGTTGCTAGTAAATAGAGTGTCGAAGCATACTTTCAGTAGTAATTGATAAAACAGGGTGTTGTAGCCGGGTGAAAACATGAAGTTGGGTAACGATTTTTCCTATTTTTTGAAATTTTCATTTTCATTTTGACGTCAACATTTTCATAGTTAGGAATCAGTTTTGACTAAAATATTTTTAGAGAGTCAAGTACAGGAATAGATGCAGTCTATACAATTTTTATATATATTTTTCCTAAAAATATTGGTTGTCCCAACATGTGTTAACGAAAAAACCCTTTGTCAGAAAAGTGTTTCTGAGCTTTGAGTTTTCACCCGACCTCCTTCTAGTATTTG
Source organism: Larix kaempferi (assembly GCA_027924585.1). Taxonomy (NCBI): domain Eukaryota; kingdom Viridiplantae; phylum Streptophyta; class Pinopsida; order Pinales; family Pinaceae; genus Larix; species Larix kaempferi. The sequence goes on from BSBM01000486.1 coordinate 23,500,208, forward strand.
TTGGTAAATAGGGTGTCGAAGCATCGATTCAGTAGTAGTTGATAAACCAGGGGGTCGTAGCATCCTTCCAGTGGCATCGGGTAAATAGGGTGTAGCAGCATCCTTTTCTGTTGTAGTAGGCGTAAACCATGGTGTTGTAGGATCCTTCAGTTGTAGCTGAGAAAATAGGGGATTGAAGTCTCCAACAAGTTGTAGCTTACAAAAACTATTTTAAATATAATTTTGCAGTATAGAAAGAGTTTGTGGTTTTTCCAATTGGACTTCCACAATAAAATTTGTGTTTTGTGTATCTTGTTGATTCTATGTTTTAATTAATATGAAAAAGTGGTTTAAATTGTTAAAAAGATAACAATACTAATTCACCCCCCCCTCTCAGTATTGACCAATATTCCAATAGATCTACCACCTTATTGTCGAGCACCCTATATGCAGATGAATTATTCAAACATACAGAGCAAACGAGATTTATTGTCAACCCAAGAAATTCTTTTATTTCAAAGGATAGATGCACAGTCTATGCTCAAACACCAAATCATTATAATTGAATATTGTTATCCTCTAACAACTATGTCCATCTCAAAGATCTGTGTAATCCCAGTTGCTGTCTAAATACTATAAATTCAATTCCTTTCTACCATGCATCAATAAGAAATAAAATAAGATTCAAAGACAATTGCAGATAAAAAGAAATCCTATTCACATCCTAGAACAAGTAACTCACTTCTTCAATCTAATCACTCTAGAAAACCATAAGCAAAAACTAAATATTAATCTAGAAATTCAATTGCAAAGGATTGAGTTCAGCTGCTCTAAGAAATTGAATTACAGGAATGAAAATCAACAATCATAACAGGAAAGATAAATTGTAAAAGGCTCATGGGATCACAACTTAATTGCAAGATGAACAAGGCTGTGTACAACTGTCAGATGAAATGCATAAAGAAAGTTCCTACTCAGTCGACTGTTGCTCTGCACCATTTACCAATCTCAAGGAAATATAATCTTAACTATACTGAAAATTCATGTCACACTTACTACTGCTGCGTACAAGGGAAATATCATAAATAAAACATCACACAACAACAAATTCAAAATCCTATTTTAACTCAGCAATCTCTGTGGAAGATGGGCTCAGCCTTCACACAGAGACGCTAGATGAACAACGCAAGTTCCTTTAATTCAAAAGTAACTCCTTATATTAACAGAAGAATGATTACACAGTTGCTTTCACTGCTAATACAATGAATTAATTGTCTGTTGTTCAACCCCCTGGGTCAAGGTAGCTCCCCATATTTATACATGCAGATCATAACATCCATTTCTATTAATGGGAAGCCATGAAGATATCTGATCTTCAGGCGCCCTAAATGATACAAGCTGTTACAAACGTGGCATAGTAAGGATATAGAAAGATATGAGAAAGCTGTTGATTGGCCCAGGAGTGGCAATCTTTCCAGATCACGATTAACTCAAGAAGCAAACAACTAAAAGATCTCCAATTATGGCGCATTCTGTTACAGCTACCCTGTTCACAGCTCTGTCTAGAATGTTGCATTAGAACCACGTTCCTTAATCGATGATCCGAGCCCCGAGGATCCCTTTTTAAGAAGCGAACACCCTTCCTTTGGAGACTTTGTTCAGCCCATCTTCCTGCAGTCCACTCATCTCAAACTACCTTCATAAATCATAACATGTTAGCAGAATTGAGAGATAAACAACCTTAATTATCACAATCATAAGCATTAATAATATAAAGCAATGATCAGTCATACCGTGGCAATTTGGGGGAATAAAGTGAGGATAACAGGTCTGATTAGCATGATAAATAGTGTAGGACAGGGGAAGGAAAGGTGATCAAGGATGATTAGAAGGGGCCAATTCTGGGCTCAACACTTATGAGCCCTGCAAGCATAATTTTAGGACCACTTCAGTTGGTTCCCTATTTTATAGGAACCTACTGAGTGTTCTAGTGCATCCCACCTGAGTTAGCTAACTCTTATGTGGGGCTAGAGCTTTGGATTCCACTGATTGTGGCCTCATGCACCAATTTCTGATTGGCATGCATGAAATAATCACTATTACGCCCTCCTTAGTCAGTTAACTGATTGTGACTTAAGTTAGCTGAGTTTAGGTTCAGGACAATTGAGTTTGAGTCATCTGGAGCACTCCAGTGGTGCCAATTCCTATGGTATACCAACCGAGGTTCGAATTCTCCCATGTGATTCAAATTATATCCATTGTAACATCATTGTTCATTATACTGATTATTGGATCATGTGACATTATTTTGCTCCTATATAAGTTCTACTGCGTAATTATTATTCTGCTCTTTTTTGTTGTAGTTTTCCCTCATTCAACTTTTCTGCTCATTCCTTCTTTGTGAGGTATCCTCAGCTCTTAGATCTGTTGTGACTTAGAATTTATCATGGTATCATCACCATTGAGTGAATCGATTAAGAAGCTTCTTCCGGTAGTGCACAAGAAGCCTCTGGATTTCCACAACAAATCTCAGTGCCATTGCATTGAATTCATTGGAGAAATCCAATGAGGTCTATCTAGGTGTGAACGATCTGGATAAAAGTGTCTATTGTCCTAAAGAAATTATCAGTAGCATTCTACCTTCATTATTGAGAGGTTTTTTTAGGTTATTCAATTTTTTTGAGTGTTGCAGTAGTTGTAGCAGTTTTCTGCAGTTGTACCAGTTTTGTTGCAGAAGCAGCAGTTTTCACCTTGTATTCACTCCAGCAGTTGTAATGGAAAATTTGAAATACCCTCTCTCCCAGGTCCTAACACCCTTCAATTATATTCATTAGAGGGATGATATGCATATGGTATTGCGCAACAAATCACTATTCAATGTAACAATATGGAAGGATACCGAACCACAATCAGCTGTGGAGAAAACCAAGTATCTGAATAGATTGGATGAAGCATTTGGTTTCATGTGTATTCATATTTCCATAGATATACTCTTCCACATCGAAGTATTGAAGACTCCAAGAGAGTTATGGTTGAAGTTAGAGACCCTCTCCGGAAAACAAGATGAGCTAAGAGGCTATATTCTAGAAAATGAGTTGATTTCTCTCCAACCGAGCCGTTTCGAGGCCATTCAACAGTTGTTTTCAAAATTCAAATATCTAGTTATGCAATGCAAGTAGTGTGGCAATGATAAGAAGGATGAACAGCTTGTGATATTCATTCTGAGTAAGCTAGGTCATGATTTCTCCATCTTTGTCTCTACCTTCTATTCTGGGAGATTGTCAATCCTTGGTTGGAATATTCCATAAGATGTTTTCACTGAATATCTCATCCAAGAACAAGATAAGTTGATCCATATGGGCACCTTGAAGGCATCCAAAGATCAAGTTCTTATGGCTAGAGAAGAAAAAAGTGTGAATGGGAAGGGGAACCTCCTTACACATTATCCTAAGTACAAAAGACAAGACAAGATATAATGATGACTAAAATGAAAAGGTCTCCTTCCTATATATGGGAGACAAATGGGTACAATAACAACTAATAGACCCACTAATAGACCAAATCCGACATCAATATTATGTAATGCACCATAATAAAGGGTTAATGCGCCACTACATAAGGGGTAATGTGCCAATATTTAGGTCTTAACATGCCCCTCCCCTTTAGACAAGTGTTATCCTCAACGCTTGATTAGTTGTAGATGTTGAACTGTATGAAGGTCTCATCTTCCCATGTCGAATGTTCAACTGGAAGGTTCTTCCATTTAATGAGGTACTTAGTAATAGCTCGATTACGTAATTGTTTGGTCCTTGTTTCAGTGATTTGTTTAGGTTCCAATATGACTCTTCCTTCTTCAACAAGCTCGAGAAATATTTTTTGAATTGGGATCTTGTCTCCTATTACCGTCTTTAAGCAAGAAACATGGAAAACTAGATGCACTTGTGAAGATAAAGGGAGATCCAATTTGTAAGCCATACTGCCAATCTTCTACAATACTTTATAAGGACCATAATTGTAATACCCCCAATTTGACCCTTAGGATATATTATCCTTAAATGTAAATAATGCGTACATGTGATGTATGTTTTCCTAGCGTGGAGCTCAAGGCCAAGGCCCCGCTAGTGAAAGCCCGAATTTTATTTGAAGGGCAAGTAATTGATATTTTGATACCATGTGCTCTTAAGCCATGGAAATTGTAATAGGATGTAAATAAACATCAGGCAATATAAAATTCCAAGACTGGCTATGGAGGCAACGAATGAGAAGGGGCCACGTGTATCCACTAGGGAGCGGTGAGGGAGCTATGGGAGTGAACCATAGCTTGCCATATGTCTTGATGAGAACCCATTTGACCTTTCTAGAGGACATTTATTCCTGTTGTAAGAAGTGGTTGAAGAATTAAGTCAATGACTTTGATGGAGTATGGGCAGCCCTGAAATTCGTATGGGTAGGTATGGGTTCTGTTGACTTGTCCCACAAGTCACTCTACATCTTGGGGGTTGCTCCATCCTTATCCCCATTCCATTGTGGAAGTAGGGGACATCTTTCTCCACCCAAAAACCAGCTCCCAGTAGTGGGAAAACCAGAAATCGCGATTGTGAGAGAACCCACGTTTTGGGAAGCCAAAAACGTCCCGATTTGGTATTGGACAGTGAAATCCAATGGGGGATCCATTGGTAGGAACCTTGGGGCGAATTTGGGAGCAATAGCTACCCCAAAATCCTTGGGAAAACCCAGTTTGGAGAGCCCAGAAAATCAGTGACGGATTTGGGGATTGTTTGTGATAGAGTTGTGAGAAATCCAGTTGTGGATGTATGAACAGAGGATGGGATTGCTGAGTCTAGCTTGAAGTGTATGTGGCTCTGGGATTGAGCTCAGTGGACTAGCATCCTCTTCCATCTCCGATTGCATGCTTGAAAAACCCAACTGTGTGTTGGCTTAGCATGGCTGACTGAGTGAAATCCTGACTATAAGTGAGCCATCTAGTTCCTCCTTAGTGGATACACAGCCCAGCTCGGGGGTGATCTCTCAGCTGAAAGAATACAGGCTGGACAGAGATCTATGGTTAGGTGGAACGTTGCTCTCATGTAGCCAGTCGTTGGACATCAACTTCTCAAGATAAGTGTTCTGTGGATTATAAATTATTCCATTTTGTGTTCTGCAATATGTTAAATTGTCCATGTTTTAATGAAATGAGTTAATATGGATTCTATGCATGGCATACGAATGAGAATGGGTCTCTTTATGTTGAATCATTCTCTGCTGTGGTAAATATGTTATGCAATTACGGTCTGTTTGTGTGCTTGCTAGTATGTTCATCTGCCGTGTTTATATTGAAACGAATCTGCATATAAAAGTTTTAAAATGTTAGGAATTTATGTGCAAAAATTATTGGGGCTAAGTTTACAAAAGCCCGGTATGTTGTTAATGTTTTCCTTCCCTGCATTTAATAAGGAGAAGGGGACGTTACAATAATACTTGGATGCTAATGTAGTGTCCTTATTTATTTTCTTGAGGGACATTTGCTTGTAAGGTTCTAGCCTAAAAAATACCCAATCCCCTTCTTTGAAACTCCCTTCACTCCGATGTTGATTAGATTGTTGTTTTATCATGTTTTGTGACATGGCTAGGTTGTCCTTAAGTATCTATAGAACTTCCTGATGGTTCTCTATGTGATCTTCCACGGCTTAAAATTTAGATTTTATCTTTAAGGGATATCTGATAGATGGAGGCTGGTACCCATAATATGCCATAAATGGAGACATTTTTGATGAGATATGGAAGGAAGTATTGTATTGCCATTCCTCCAAAGATAACCATTTCACCCACTTTGTTTGTTTATCAGATGCAAAGAAACGAAGATAGCCTTCCAAACATTTTTCCACGATCTCAGTTTTCCCATTAGATTGAGGATGATAAGATGAACTATGAGCCAATTGGGTACCCAAAAAAGAAAATAATTCAATCCAAAATTTTCCAGTGAAAATTTGATCTCTATCGCTTACAATAATATTCGGATTTCCATGCAACTTATGAATTGTTTCTAGGAAAGTTGTGGGTATTGTACTTGCATTAAAAGGGTGAGAGAGTGCACAAAAATGTGCATACTTAGTGAGTCTATCAAAAACCACCATAATAACAATATTTCATTCTAACTTGGGTAGACCTTTGATCAAATCCATTGAGATTTCTTCCCAGCACTGGCAAGATATGTCTAATGGTTGTAGAAGTCTTGGGGTCTTAACTGTTTCCACCTTATTTTGCTGGAAAAACAAGAATTCGTCCATGAACTTTTGAACATCAAATTTAATACCTTCCCCAAAAAAATCCTTCTTGACCCTGTGGTAAGTTTTCAGGAATCTGGAGTGCCCAGCTGATCCAGGTGGATATCGGTGGCCACCCACCTTCCCAACTGGCTCAAAACAGTTTTATGGCAATGTCACATACCCCATTTTGACCCTTGTAATATTTGGGCTGTAATGTAAATATTGTACACATATTATGTATGATTCCTAGTGTGGAGCTCAAGGCCAAGGCCCCTCTAGTGAATGCTCGATCTTGAAGAGGCAAGTATTTGAAATTATGCTACCCATGTGCTAGAGAACCATGGGAATTGTAAATATGCATCTTAATATAAAAGCCCACAACTAGCTATGCAATGCAACAAGAGATGGGGGAATGATATTGCAAGGAATTGGAAGGGAAATATTCAAACCCTTGAGCCAATCAAGTCAAGCCAAGTGTCAATGAGAGAACCCATGAACCAACAAATACCCATGTGATTTTGGTTCCCAATCATTCATTTCTCCCAAGAGTTGGGTGAAGAAGTTAATGCCTTGGGGATTGGGAAGGTATGGCGGTCCAAATTCAAGTATGGGCAAGCCACCCTCATGGAAAATTGTGTTTTTCCTTCTTGGGCAAGAAAACACCCACGAATTGCCTCCCCAAGCCATTATTCATGGTCAGACTTCACCCCCTCACGATTTTAGAGCCCGTTGGGTGTTTTTAGCTTGCTGGGCATTTTTGTTGAAGCCTACTGGGCGTTTTTAGCTTGTTGGGCATTTCGTTAAATCCTACTCGGCGTTTTTAGCTTGTTGGGAATTTGTTTTTAAGCCTGCTAGGCATTTTTAGCTTGCTGGGCATTTTGTTAAAGTCTATTGGGCATTTTTAGCTTGCTAGGCATTTTTGTTGAAGCCTGCTGGGCATTTTTAGCTTGCTGTGCGTTTTGTTAAATCCTGCTGGGCGTTTTTAGCTTGCAGGGCATTTTTGTTGAAGCTGCTGGGCGATTTTGGCATTGTTGGGAACTCGTTTTGTGTTGCAGATCTGTTGGGAAGGAGAGAGCACAATTTTAGGGGTTTGTAGTCATCATTGCTGTATTGGAGAAAACTCACTATGGCTTGGGAATACCACAACAGACAGATGACTACCAGAAATCTACTCAATTATCAAAGCAATGCTATTATAAATGCCAATGTTAAGATAATGGAGAAATGTAGCCAAGCTCTATCCAACGTTTGATGTAGATTCCCATTGGAGCTTTCAATCCACGCACTTGTAATCTACAAATTAGTCTTGACAACCAATATCCAAAAAGTACATATAATATATAATTGACATTAACATTATCAATAAAAATGGTCCATAATATCATAAGTAAATGTAACCCAATGTATAATAAATGACATTAACACCATGAATGGACGAGAATATGAGTATTTCTATTAATGAACAAGAAGAAGTACAAAGTGAGACGACCTCTTGCCGGCAACCAATATGAACCAAGATCTAGATCTATCCACTTGTGCCTCCACCACTTCAATCCTCCATGAATGGCAAACTCAAACTAGAAAGGAGTTTGGAAGGTGAACATAACTGGTTCACAACTAGAAGGATCAATGAGTACAGACTCAAGATAGGGAAAAAATCCACTAGAGTTCTCTTACGATTCTCCTCTTCCTCCCATCCATAAGCCATATGTGCTCAATATATAGTCCTCTCAAAGGTAGGTGAAAGGACACATCGAGGTGTTACTTGGGAAGATGGAGAGCCAATGGTCACCCAATGATTGCTTTTTGGGAGTAAAAAGTAATTAATAGTGGTTTTTACCATTTTACATACTACCCGTGGGCTATAGGGATGCAACTCGCGGGTAGGTATGCTATAAAGATGCAACAGGCGGGTAGGAATAAAAATAAGGCAAACTGGTATCACTGAAGGATAAAAATGGATCTGAGTCACTGAAATGGATCCTACAGGACAAACACTGTTGATGCTCATAGGGTGGAATATTTAAGTGTAACAGATGCCCCCTAATGTGTGAGGTCAGAGACTGAAAGTGCTATGATGGCCAAAATACATTATAAAACTCAGAAGTGGAGTGATGGAGACACAAGTGGAAAGAACGGCTCACTCGTCATAATACAATAGTATCTCTGAATACATGTCGCTATAGTACAACAATCTTATACAATGGCCATGAATAGGCAGTACATAATGGATATATGTCATAGGTGATCATAGCCATGATCCCTATATAGTAAGATATGGTCTTCTGCCAAAAAGAAGACAACTGGTGCAAACTGGAGGTACAAATTGCTGAAACCTGAGAGGTGATATCTTAGATGTAAAGTCAAAGTCATATGCAGCATACTGAATGCCACAATCGCCTAGGGTCTTCTACACAAGTCTTTGACGGTGCAAGTACCATCAAGTGAATAAGGGAGTTGGGGTCAAACCTGATGAGACATCGTCTGATTACAGGTCAATGATGTATACCGTTAACAGATGCGAGATGACCCACCAATAATGAAAATGGGCATCAAGGCACAAAGCACAATCATCAGAGTGTGAATAAATGGGTTGAAGTTGAACACTATAATGAATCCATCGATAAGGGGACATTGATGTATTCCCAAAACTGTAGATGGTGAGAGAACCTGGCACTAATGACTGCAAGCCTCAAGGTACTCAACTGAACTCTAAGCCTCAAGTCCCAAAATAAATGAGTTGAAGTCGATGGAATGAGACTCACTGGAAGGAGGGCATTAAGGTGTCCCCCATCAACCAACACGAGGTACCAGCAATGCTGAAAGATTTGGAAGATCTTAGGTGAAACGAACTGACTTAATAAGGATGGTTGACATGCAATAATCAAGAGATCTGAGGAGTGGCTGACACTGGTTTCAGGACTTCCTTTGAACAAGAGCACGAGCAGATTGATAGACTCAGGCAGCATCGACTTGACACAAACTATGCAATGTAAGAGGCATTACAGAGGGCTCCATAATGACTGGAAGCTTAACCAATCGGTGGAGTAAACTGAGAAACAGGTACAACTCCTAAGGCCCAACTATAGTCCCGACTCATAATATACAGAGTGGAATGAATGCTCTATTCAAAGGCGACACAACAGCTGCTAACAAGAAATAGTGACCATAATCCCATCCGACTTTTTGGAATATTTGTTTTTTTTTGTCTTTTTCATATTTGGAAAAGATTGAAAAAGAATAAAATTACTTATAGTACAACAAGTGAGGAAACGAGTATCAAATAGCAAGAAGACTAGGTCCAAGCAATGGAGCATACCTATGATCAATACAAGGAAGTGCATGCAAGATGTGGACACTTGGGGGAATGTTCCCTCAGGTTCAAAAGGTGATCAAATTGTGAAGGGAAAATATAAGCTCTGCAGGGCTCGATAGGAAAATTGCTCAGGCACCAGGATAACAACTGAGTAAGCAGGAGCCGGCACAAGGCTCAAGTGGAAAGCAGGATAATGCAATGCAATCACAACTCGACATAAAAGGGAAGTCCTTTTTCGTAAAGTCAGTATCCTCACCCGAAAAAGTGTAAAACAATGAGAGAAGAACTCTTCTAGTCACTTATGACTAGAGTATACCTTTTTCGTAATTAATCCACAAAGGTCCGGAAAAGGTATAAACTTATACCTAAGTGGATGTCACTTCAAATCCTTTAACGAGTCTGAAATAAGAAGTATACTCGGCAATCTTGTTTGATTTTGAAAAAGTCTAACAAGGGCTTAAAAAATACTTTATAAAAATATTTTCCATAAAGGTTTAACAAGCCCGAAAAAGTAAACTCGTGACCTCCTTACTGTTTTTAACGAGCTCAAAGGAGATATGGAAGAATGCTCATAATGAGAGAAGACAAGTGTCAGGGACATGCAAGAGTAGTTCCAAGTGCATGGGACAAAGCTATGCATAATGCAAGGAACATGAGCAAGATAAGGACACTCAGGGGGTGTCTGCGAATTCGGATAGGAATAGGTTCAAATGCGTCATAACAATGGGGAGGCCTAAACCTATATGAAGGGTTCCAAATATGCCTACCATGACCGAAGCAAATGTCGAAAATGACCGATAACCAAGTATAAGTCTAGCTAAGAATCCTGTCTCCAAGAAACATAAGTACCAAGACCATCTCTAAAACGTATGTAAAGGAAAATTTGATACAAGTCGCTGCGGTAGAAATATTTTCAACTTCACTATTGTTAACCTCAGACATAACGCAGGTAGAGCTAACCACTGAAGGTGCCATAGTACCAATACCCGAGGGATCAAAATGATCATCTTTAAAATGAAGAGCAAAGCTCAAGGATGTGAAGGAATCTGCAGTGGCAAATTCATCATCACAGGAGTTGGAAATTCTAGAAGTGGAATCGAACTCATTAGGATCACCGATTTGCAGATCTATAGGAGAGTCTAAAGACTCGTCACTAGGGAAATAAGACTTTAATGTCAAACCGGGGCTAGACAAAACTATGCCTGGATCAAAATGTATGGTAGACTGTATTCTAGACTCATCTTGTTCAATAAGATCAAGGGTAGGAGGGGGATGAGATCTATGATAAAGATCCCCCCACGGCTTGTCATCACCACTCATGGCCTCAATAAAAACTTCATCTGAAGGTAGAATACCATCGAGGCAATCATGTAAACAAGATAGGTCGACTGCACGCACGGGCAGCATAATGGGATCTTCCTCTACTGTCCATGAAGAAGAGATATGATCGTAAGCGAGCTCTGCTACAAATAAGGGCATAGACATCCCGATGTGTGCAATGTCTCCAGACATAGAATCTGCGGATGGTAAAATCCATGGATCATCACAATAGGAAGTTTGGAATGGAATACTACTCGAAGGAGGAGGCGCATTGTCAGAAATGGTTCTGATAAAATTCACAGGTGAAGAATGGTTAAAAGTTCCCATCAATGAGGGGTACATCCCAACACCTATGTTCCCAGTTGCCGACTGAGAATCAAAAACTTGCGGGACTACAGATCCCATGGATGTTGTGGAAGGAGTGCCAACATAATCCAGCTGATCGACTGTCACAATCTTTCCTTCATGGGGAAAGCAAATAACTCGAAACACAGTAGACGCGATAGCTTTCATAGTGTACATCTAGTTCCGACCCAGTAAAAGGTTGTAGTCGATGGGTGCATCAACCACTTCGACTTCAATAGGCATGCACTTACCTCCCAAGGAGACAACAAGGGAAGGGATAATTCTGTGCGGGGTAAAATACATACCGTCGAATGCAATGAGTGTAGTTCTAGACACGAGTAGAAAAGGAGAGCCAAGAGCTTTCCAACAAGTCAATGACATTACTGATGCGGAAGCACCTTCGTCAACCATAGTACGTTTGACGAAGCTTTTAAGGCAAACCACCTGGATTTGAAAAGCCACGTGGTAAGGTAAGCAAGGCTAGACATCAATAGTATCGAACTTGATAACACTAGTATTTCCTCCATCCTGAACTCCTAACGCACTCAAAAGGGCATGCTTCTGAGAAGGACAGGCTTGCAAAACCTCAAGAGCGGACATGGCACACAGAGTTTGGCCCAAATCTTCTACGATGGAGTAGTTTTAGGCGGCTCAAGCATTAGGATTATGCGTGGAGCACTTAAGAACACCTTTCAGTATCTGCAACATAATGGAAGGCTTCTCGATATGCAAGGAATTATCAGGAGGAGGGGGAGGCTCATTCCCCAAGTTCGGTTGTGGTGCACCATAATCGCGTTGATGAGTAGCAACACAAACCTCCGACTGAACCATATTCACACATCCATAACCACTAGTATTGGAAGAAGCCGTTTCATTAGTACCATAACTAGTGGTAAGAGCATGTGAAGCCATGTTTTGATGATGAGGAAGGGGATCCTTCAACACAGTTGGGCTCTGTGCCAAATGCTTCGATGCTTCTTCAATTCGAGGACATAAGTGAGTAATATGATCCTCCCCACAAAGATTGCAAGGGAATTTCACCTTACGCCTAGGTTTACGATCCTTGCCAGCATTACTCCCTTCCTGAGGAGGGTTGGCATTCTCTTTACGAGGAGTATTACGAGTACTATTATTATTACTTCCATTGTTTCCACCCCTACGATTATTTCTCCCCTTTTTCTTACCACTAGGTTGTTGGTTACTGTAATATCCCTTTTTCAAATTTTATTAAAATGCCCAATTTTCCACTTTTTTTCTCAATTTCGACCTTTGACTAGTTTTACTGTTTTGACCTCCAAATCAACCCAAATGCTACCAAATCTTCTGTAGGAGTGTATTAATGGTATTTAGACTTGAATATAAGGTTCAGGGATGTTTTATGGCCCTCCAAATACTGCTGCAAACTTGATTTGTATTCTGATCAATATATGTAATTTTGACTAGTAATTTGTGCATCAAATCCCCCTCGGGTAACACTGCAAATGGCCTTCCAAATGCCTCCAAACTCACACAAATTTATGAACAGAGGTATATAATGTGTTAAGTATGTTATTAAGGTCTCATATGCACCATTAATTTATTTTTAATACTGTTCTAACTCTCTCACATTCAACAGCAAAAACCCCCAATTCGACCCTTGGGGAAATGGCACTATTTCACCTCCCAATACAACTAAACTGAGTAAAAATGCTTCAAATGCTCAAGTACAGTACATGAAACTTGTAGAATACATCCATGGCAGTATATTTATCACAAATATATCATATAATCATCCATCCATTCGAAATAATCAACATTATAGTGTCATACATCAATGCATTGGGGAAATGGACATTGTTTGCTCATTAATCAATAGTTTTGCATACAACCAGTGGGTATTTCGACCTGAGACTTTCTGAATATGAATAACAGAGCATATGAAGCTATTACAATCATAAATATGTAATGAGAATCTCTCTCAAGAAGCACGAGTGCTCACCAAAAACGCCCTCCCTCAAGGAGCACGAATATGCCTTCAAAACTGGAAACGGTGGAGAGAAAGTGCTGCACTAAACCAAACCATGAAACTTCCTGTAGCTTCTACCTGCAAATACAAACTCCATTAAAGCACCATGAAAGACCTGAGTGGCCTCTCCAAACACCAACTTGGATGGGAATCTTTCACCCTCGAAATTGGCTAAGGAAAGAAACTAGTCATCCACTAGCTCTCTCTTCACAAATGCAATTTTTCTCAAATCATCAAAAGCCATTCTCATACTTGATTTCTACATTTTATAACCAACATTAGCCTTCAAGGGGTCGAAATCCTCTCAATAGATTCAATAATTTTCCATTTAGAAAATATTCCTCATTTGCCACTTGTCTCCTAGTTCCGACCTTCCATCTTCTCCCAAATTCGAATTTGAGTCTCTTTAGATTCCTCCAACTCCATGAGCGCCTTCTTGAGACTATTTTTTGGGCTGACATGTCATAATGGTCAGGTGTAAGAATTCAGGTCTGAATTTTGTCATAAAATGTCATAGATGCTTCATTATTGTTGTCATAAAACTAGGGAATCTAGCCCATGTGTCCACTAGTCTCCAATTTGACTCTTCCTCTCCCATGGAGGTTACTATTCCTTCCCATTTCGACCTAATATGCTCAATGCCATGTGTTATGACTTACCAACTCACCCAAGAGTGTTCACCTTCCCATGAATTCGAATTGGCAAGAGAGAGCTGCCATGTGTCATTGAAAAATCAAGCTAGTGTGGGTCCCACCACCTCCATATGTCTCCAAAACCACTTGCCACCTAGAATTTCTCTTGAATTTATTTATTCATCATATTTATTAAATTCTTGAACCCTTCTAATGTCTAAATATCATTTATTAGTTTCCTTATTACCATCCCACATGTGCCCATCCAACCTAGGAAACTAGTAGGATTGATGGGATTGTCTTACTATGCATTTATTTGAATGGGGACATTATAGTCCTCCCCACCCAAGATTGCTTGTCCTCAAGCAATTTCAAATTTGGATGCTGCAAAATCTTCTCCTCTTCCCATGTGGCATCTTCATTTGGTAAGTCCTTCCATTGCACTAAATATTCTTTGATGATTCTACTCCTCAACCTTCTTTCCCGTGTCTTCAAAATCTTTTCCGGAACAAGTGTGAGCTGACCTTCATCATCCAAAGGAGGAAGTATTTGTGAAGTGATGATTTGCTGACCAAGAGCTTTCTTAAGACAAGAAACATGAAATACATTGTGGATTTTACTCCCTTCCGGAAGTTCTAGTTCATATGCTACTTCTCCAACCTTCCGCACTACCTTGTATGGCCCATAGTACCTTGGTTTTAATTTTTCTGCTCCATTCTTTTTGAGAGATGTTTGTTTATAGGGATGCAACCTTAAATATACTAAATCATTGACTTGAAAGGTTCTCTCTTCTCTATGTCTATCAGTATATTGTTTTTGTTGATTTTGAGCAACCTGCAAATTGTCTTTCAAGAGCTTTAAAATTTCTTGGCTCTCTTCCACCCAATCTTTAGCCTTTGGGGCTCTACTATCACCAAATATAATGTCAGCAAATGTAAGTGCATCATAACCATATAATGCTTTGAAAGGAGACATTCCTATTGACATATGATAAGTGGTGTTGTAGCAAAACTCACCCAAGTGTAGCCATTTTGCCCATGCTTTTTGCTGCCCTCCCACATAGTTTCTTAGGTATCCTTCCAACCATTGGTTTACCCTCTCTGTTTGTCCATCAGTTTGTGGATGATAGCTGGTACTTGGAGTCAATTGAGTGCCTACCAATCTAAAAAGTTCTTGCCAAAAAGCACCCATGAATCTACTATCTCTATCACTGACAATGCTCTTGGGGAGCCCATGCAATCTGAAGATTTCTTTGAAAAAAATATCAGCCACTTGTGCAGCACTAAAAGATGATGTAACAACAAAGAAATGAGCAAATTTTTTCAACCTATCAACTACCACATAGATGCAATCCTTACCTAAGGATTTAGGCAATCCGGTGATGAAATCCATGGAAATACTGTCCCATTTTTGCTCTGGAATGGGCAATGGTTGTAATAGGCCGGCTGGACATGTAAGTTCTGATTTGTTTTGTTGACATGCTTTACATTCATTCACATACTTCTAAACATCTTCCTTCAGCCCCTTCCAAAACAATCTTTGCCTCAACTGTCTATAAGTTTTGAAGATCCCCGGATGGCCCGCTAGTGGGGAATCATGTGCTTCTTGCAAAATTCGGTACTTGAGCTTGGAGTTATGAACTAAATAAATTCTTCCCTTATAATATATCAGCCCATTCAAAATCCTATAATTATCATCCCCTTTGATTCCATCCAACACATCACAAGCAAATTTGTCTTTGGCATATTCAACTAGTAGCATGTTTTTCCAATCCTTGGCAATATCCATGAGAGAAAAGGAAGGCCTTCTTGACAAAGCATCTGCTACTATATTATTCTTTCCTTTGACATATTCAATATCAAAATCATAAGCTTGAATCTTGCTTACCCACTTTTGTTGCCTTTCATTTAGATCTTTTTGGGTGAGAAAGTGTCTTAGACTATTATGGTCAGTTTTCACCACAAACTTGCTGCCCACCAAGTATTGTCTGAATTTGGCCAATGCATGCATAATGGCCAGCATTTCTTTATCATAGATGGAGTAAATTTTTTCATGAGGCTGCAACTTTCTGCTCTCAAAGGCTATGGGGTGTTGGCCTTGCTTTAGGACAGCCCCTATTCCTCCACCTGAAGCATCACATTCCACAACAAAAGGTTTAGTAAAATCAGGAAGTGCAAGTATGGGACAACTACTCATTACCTCTTTCATTTTTTGGAATGCTTTTTCAGCCTCTTCATCCCACTTGAAAGCATCCTTCTTAGTCAAATCAGTGAGTGGAGAAGTCAACTTGGAGAACCCTTTCACAAATTTTTTGTAGTAGGTGCATATGCCAATAAAGCCTCTCAATTCGGTAATATTTTTTGGTGATGGCCATTCCAAGATAGCCCTGATTTTTTCCATGTGTACCTTCACTCCTTCTTGCCCAATAATGTGCCCAAGATACAGTAGTTCTTTCATCCCAAACTCACATTTTGATAATTTAGCAAATAAGGACTCTTCTTGCAAGATTTTCAACACAATCTCTAACTATTGCAAATGCTCTTCCCATGTTTTACTGTAAATGAGAATATCATCAAAGAAAACCAAAACAAACCTTCTTAGTTGCTTGCAAAATATCCTATTCATACATGCTTGAAAGGTGGCTGGAGCATTAGTTAACCCAAAAGGCATGACAAGAAATTCAAAGTGGCCAAAATGACATCGAAAAGCGGTCTTTTGCACATCTTCATCTTTCATTCGAATTTGGTGATACCCTGATCTAAGGTCAATTTTTGAGAAGTATTTGGCCCCATGTAGCTCATCCATGAGCTCATCAATCATAGGAATAGGATACCTATTCTTGATAGTCTTTTTGTTCAAGGCTCTAAAATCTATGCACATTCTCAATGTTCCATCTTTTTTCTTCACTAGCACTACTGAAGAAGCATAAGGGCTAGAGCTTGGTCTAATGAGCCCCAACTCTAGGAGTTCTTGGATAGATTTTTCAATCTCATCTCTAAACCTTTTAGGATGTCTATAAGGTGGTATCTGAATGGGTGAAGTACCCTCCTCCAAAACAATACTGTGCTCAACCCCCCTATCTGGTGGCCTACCATGTGGAAGGTCTCTAAAAACCTTTTCATATTTTTGCAAAAGTTTCTCTATCTCCTTTGGGTGTTTGACAATATTTATAGTTGGCTTGGGAGATGTAATATGACATTCAGCAGCCCATTCTATATCCCCATGCCTCAATATAGATCTCATGCTATTGCAAGTCACTACTTGATTTGGATAAGTGTGTTGCCCTCTCACAACTCTTTGTACTCCTTTTAAATCTTGGAATTTCATTTCGGAAATTTGATAATTTACTGTATGATCTCCTATTGAATACAACCATTGCACTCCCAAAACCACATTAGTATCAGCAACATCGACCACATAAAAACTATCAACAAAAGTATAGTTACCTACGGTGACTTGCAGCTTTGGAACCCATGTTTTGCATTGCATTGTGTTGTGACTGGGAATGACAACTGTGAAGCCATCAAATGGTTCAATAGGTATCTTTCTTTGCTCTACCATCTCTGCATCAATGAAGTTATGAGTGGCTCCTCCATCTACCAAAACTGAAGTTCTTTGTCCTTGTACCACACCTTTGCATCGGATCGTATGATAGCGAGGTACTGCTGAAAGCACTGCCATTCTTGCTTTGTCCGGTGAAGGCTGATTTTCTTCTTGTCTTTCCTCTTCTACTGCTGTCTCATATGCCTCTTCTTGATCTGAAATATGTCCATCTTCATCCATGCCCCCATCATACCCCTCATTATCAGAAAATACTTCTATGTATTGAGCCTTTCCTTTGGTACATTTGTGCCCCGGTGTCCATGGTTGGAAGCATGTGAAGCATAGTTTCTTTTTTCTAAGTTCATCCCTGTTTAGTCCCTCTTTTTTATTCATCTCAAATGACTCTCTTTGCCAAGGTTTCTTATCATATCCATCCCTTTGCCAAGGTTTCTTTTCAAATTTATAGCTAGGCTTAGGAGGAAATCTCGTTCTAGGAAGCACATTTTGGAGATCCCTAGTCAAGCTCATTGCATCTTTTAATGTAGTTGGCTTGTGGGATTTGACCAAACCTCTTAAGGGTTCAGCCAAACCTTCAGTGAACAGCAATACTAATCTTCCCATAGATACATCAGCCACCTTGACTGATAATTTTTGAAAGTCCAACATATATTCGGTAGGGGACACAGTTTGCTTCAATTGAGCTAGTTCTTTGAAAGGCAATTCTGGATCTTTTTGTTCAAATCTTTCTAGTACCCTGTCAACAAATTCTCCATATGTTTTAACTTGATTATGACCCAAGGTTTTCATCCCATAAAACCACCATTCATTGGCATCTCCTTCCAAATGCAAAATGGCCATTTTTAATGCATCCTCTTCCAACATAGGATTCAGCTGAAAATATACATCCAATTTTTGCACCCAAGTGTTAGCAGAATTTTGAGAAGAACCATCAAAAGTAAGAAGTGACATTTTTCCAATAGCACTATTCAATTCTTTGTTATGGAATGGACTCCTATTGTCTCCCTTCATTTTAATCTTTTGCATAGCATCAATGTAGTCACTGAGTGGTACACCTCTTTTACACTCTTCATTCAAATCATTCCAATCATTTACTAGTTTCTTGTAATCCAATTCAAGATTGGGCTCTTCTTTGGGTGTGAGAAATTTAGGTGCAGTATGCCTTTGTGTGCTTTGAAATTCATCAGGTCTATTATGAGGTCCTGTACTTGAGAAAATATGCTCATTCCCTTTCATCTTTTCCCCTGAGTGTGAACCACTATTATCTCCTATCATCCCTTTGCCTGAAAGTTGGCTACCCAACAATTCGAAACCTTTCATCATTTTTTTATTCATATCTAGCATAACCATGGTAAGTCCTTCAAAACATGGTTTTAAGGCTTCAATAAATTCCTCCTTGTGTCTTAATTTTTCCTCCTCCTCTCTACCCATTGTTTTAGAAAAAAACTCTTTTTTTGCTACTATCTCTTCTTCAACCAACTTCTTCAACTACTGATTCAAAGGGTGGTGTTTTATTTGTTTGGCTTCTTGTTAATACCATCAGGTTCCAAGACCATGCTCTGATACCACTTGTAATATCCCTTTTTCAAATTTTATTAAAATGCCCAATTTTCCATTTTTTTCCCCAATTTCGACCTTTGACTAGTTTTACTGTTTTGACCTCCAAATCAACCCAAATGCTCCCAAATCTTCTGTAGGAGTGTATTAATGGTATTTAGACTTGAATATAAGGTTCAGAGATGTTTTATGGCCCTCCAAATACTGCTGCAAACTTGATTTGTATTCTGATCAATATATGTAATTTTGACTAGTAATTTGTGCATCAAATCCCCCTCGGGTAACACTGCAAATGGCCTTCCAAATGCCTCCAAACTCCCACAAATTTATGAACATAAGTATATAATGTGTTAAGTATGTTATTAAGGTCTCATATGCACCATTAATTTATTTTAATACTGTTCTAACTCTCTCACATTCAATAGCAAAAACCCCCAATTCGACCCTTGGGGAAATGGCACTATTTCACCTCCCAATACAACTAAACTGAGTAAAAATGCTTCAAATGCTCAAGTACAGTACATGAAACTTGTATAAGACATCCATGGCAGTATATTTATCACAAATATATCATATAATCATCCATCCATTCGAAATAATCAACATTATAGTGTCATACATCAATGTATTGGGGAAATGGACATTGTTTGCTCATTAATCAATAGTTTTGCATACAACCAGTGGGTATTTCGACCTGATACTTTCTGAATATGAATAACAGAGCATATGAAGCTATTACAATCATAAATATGTAATGATAATCTCTCTCAAGAAGCACAAGTGCTCACCAAAAATGCCCTCCCTCAAGGAGCACGAATATGCCTTCAAAACTGGAAACGGTGGAGAGAAAGTGTTGCACTAAACCAAACCATGAAACTTCCTGTAGCTGATACCTACAAATACAAACTCCATTAAAGCACCATGAAAGACCTGAGTGGCCTCTCCAAACACCAACTTGGATGGGAATCTTTCACCCTCGAAATTGGCTAAGGCAAGAAACTAGTCATCCACTAGCTCTCTCTTCACAAATGCAATTTTTCTCAAATCATCAAAATCCATTCTCATACTTGATTTCTACATTTTATAACCAAAATTAGCCTTCAAGGGGTCGAAATCCTCTCAATAGATTCAATAATTTTCCATTTAGAAAATATTCCTCATTTGCCACTTGTCTCCTAGTTCCGACCTTCCATCTTCTCCCAAATTTGAATTTGAGTCTCTTTAGATTCCTCCAACTCCATGAGCGCCTTCTTGAGCCTATTTTTGGGGCTGACATGTCATAATGGTCAGGTGTAAGAAGTCAGGTCTGAATTTTGTCATAAAATGTCATAGATTCTTCATTATTGTTGTCATAAAACTAGGGAATCTAGCCCATGTGTCCACTAGTCTCCAATTTGACTCTTCCTCTCCCATGGAGGTTACTATTCCTTCCCATTTCGACCTAATATGCTCAATGCCATGTGTTATGACTTACCAACTCACCCAAGAGTGTTCACCTTCCCATGAATTCGAATTGGCAAGAGAGAGCTGCCATGTGTCATTGAAAAATCAAGCTAGTGTGGGTCCCACCACCTCCATATGTCTCCAAAACCACTTGCCACCTAGAATTTCTCTTGAATTTATTTATTCATCATATTTATTAAATACTTGAACCCTTCTAATGTCTAAATATCATTTATTAGTTTCCTTATTACCATCCCACATGTTCCCATCCAACCTAGGAAACTAGTAGGATTGATGGGATTGTCTTACTATGCATTTATTTGAATGGGGACATTACAGTTACCCGATGGTTTCATTGATTGCACATTGTGTACATCAGACGACGGAGTGGAAGTGGACAAGGTGTGGACCTGTCCGGGAGCAGACTGGTTTAGCGACAAATTTTTCATTTGATTAGCTACCAAGTCTACAGGGTGAGTGCATGCGGACCCCATGATGCCATCGAAATGTGGTCCAAGAACTGATGTAGGCTCATGTCTCATTCTCGGTGCATCAGGAATAATGTCATACAAAATGCCAAGCTGAGAATAAAGTAGATCTAACTACTGGACATTCAAGATAGCTTGTTCCTCAGTCACAATGCCAGACATCAAGACATCCTTAGCAATGTATGGAAGTAAAGACTTGAGGAACCATTCCAACAGGAACTCTGGAGGAATGTTGGCTTTCACTAATCTCTTCCGTCGACGCCACTCTTGAACGTGGTTAGAAATATGTGTGACCTTATTCTGAAGGAAGGTGAACAACAACTCAGTACTAGTATCACAACGAACAGGTAACTGGAAATGGTCTAAGAAAACCAAAGCAATCTCATTGAATCCCCTATAGGTGTTCCCGGGACACTCCACATACCACTTCGCAACTGCCCCCGTGAGGATGCGTTGAAATAGTCGTAATCGAATGGAATCATGATTCAAGGAGTTGGAGGAGCACCAAAGGTAAAATGTCATGACATGATCTCCTGGGTCCTCACCACCTTTCCATTGAAACTTTGGAATGCTCGAAGGGAGCTTGGTAGGGACGGGGGGCCATGTAGGGTCGTGACACACCGGATCATTCGTGAACTTCGAAAAATCCGGGAGATTCAAGCATGCAAGGAATGGGAGCTGCAGCTGGAAAGCTTGATTATAAGCTCCCATAAAAGGTTGATTGAATGGAATTGTGTTGTAAGATGGACCAAAAGTTTGACCATGAGGATTAAAATGTTGATAGTGAGGACCTGATGGCCCATAAGCTCTCCCATGGACATAAGATGGATAACCTCCCCCTTCCTGACCCATTTGAGAGTAAGCAGGTATATGTGCGTTTTGAGCAGCATATTCGGGTGGTGGGTGATACTAGTGGCCAGAACCGACTGGGTTTTAGTAAGGGTTGCCACCATGAGTATGGGGCATGGATGTACTATTCATAGTGGGAACTGTGTTGTATTGACCGTAATGGTATGGTATGTTCCCACCCCCAACATTAGGATTGGCTTGAGCAGTCGTGTGGTGACTAGAAGCATTGCTAGCTCCAATATGGGCGTGACTAGTAGCAGGGTTAGTGGTGTGATGTCCATGTGGATAGGAAATATTCCCACCCCCTACATTAGCATTACTAGTGGCAGCAGTGGACAAAAAAGTATGTGGTATGTGTCCACCCCCATGGTTGGGAGGAATGGTATCATGTGCAAAAGTAGTCCTGGGTTGACGAGTAGCGACATGTGTATTAGGTGGTGGATGGAGAGTTGTGTTCCGAACAACATTTCGACTAGGTTGGGTATTCCTAGGAGGTGGTCGTGTTCCAACATTAGCATGGTTAGGAATCTGACCAGTCCCCATACTATGTGAGTCGGTGGATAACGTAGTGCCACCAGCGAGGGTAGTGCCCCCAGTGGGTATCATATGGCTAACTGTTGCTTGGTTTTGCAACCAAGCTTGTGCAATGGGCACCTATCAACAATGTGATAGCAGTTTCAATATAGAAAGCAAAAACGATTGTGCATATAACAAATAAGTCTAAAACGATTCATGGAAAGAACAAGAAATGAAAGAATGTTTTGTATTATAATACCTCAAAAGGTGAGGATTTGTGGTGTTGAGCAGCTCCAAGGTTGAGATGCTCCAGGCTCCAATGATTTCTTCTCCAAGATTGCTACAATGGTCAAGAACGCAAGAGAGATTTTGACAACATGAGGATAAGATGATGGATGGATGGAAAGTGAGGAGCCCCTACCACCTTTTTATAGTTTTTGGTGGTGGGGAATACCATTATGGTTTTGAGAAAACCAATGGTATTGACCAACATGGTTTAGATACCTTTTTCCCTCTTTCTTTCCTTTTTGAATATTTTATTCCCTTTTAATGTTTTTTGGGAATTCTGGACCCTTTTTGAGGGTTTTTATTATGTTTTTTGATGAAAAATATATCTTTTGAGGGGAAAAAGGGTGTATTATGGTCTTTTGGTGACCTTTCGATGGCTTTAGAGGCTCAAATGGTGGAAAAGTGGACAAATGGGTCATGCGAATAAGGAAATGAGCTAGTGAGCACTTTTTGGGTGTTAACAGATTGCCCCCTGATGTGTGAGGGAAGGAGCTCATCGTATGGCTGATAGACATCATAGTTCTTTTGTCTTTTTCCTGGGGTTTGGGGAAGAGAAGAGATCGGTTGAAGACTGGATCAACGGCCCTTGGAAGCTGTAAAAACAAAAAATATTGCATAGCCTCAATATGAATGAGGAATAATCTCTAATAATGGACGAGGCGGGCATACCCATTCTCGTATCAATACATATACATAACAATTAGTCCCAAGAAGGGGGACATAAAAAATCTGTTGGTACATCATAATGGTCCAAAGGGGATACTATTTTGGGATGTACTCATGATCATAACATGACTGATCTCAATAACTGATATATTCGAATAAAGCGAAAACCGTTCTGAACAAGGTCTCAGAAGGGTTGATGAACTGTTGAAACTGAAGGTGTCCAACATCTGTAGGGACTCAATGACTGTGAGTCATCTCTGATAAGTACATGTAACTGTATACTCTAGGGAGTATAAAACTGGGGTACATCTAAATACTATCGCCATGCGCAACCCGGATATCTATAGGAAAATTTAATTGGTTGTTTCCATAAGTAGACTCTCAAATGTGGAAGAGTTAGGTGGTATCCGGGGTCTTCAACAAAAAACTGAAAGGACAAATACCCTGTACGAGTCTCAACGATGCGATCAAAGTGTTGAAGTCAAGCATGTGAGAAACAACCATTTGGAGAGGCACTGAGGACTCTTCTCGAAATGATTCGTTGGCACTCATCATAAATGGTGATGAGTCCAAGACACGGGGACCTCTAGGTCTATCCTCTGGAATAAATTTGGTTGGCATCAATAGAGGGAGACCAGCAACTAACAAGGCAATGATGTTTCCTTGATAGGAGCGCGAGGTGTAGAACTGAAGTGTGGTAGTACTGATGGTAGGACTGAAATACTGTGGGGATGGGAAATAACTGGGGTCATCGAGTGGGTGGACTCAAACTTCCTTCGTTCAGAGAATGATGACATGGTTGACCTGGCAGCGTAGGAAGCTGACTTGTAGGTGTGGGGATCATAGCTTTTAAGGACTGAAGGGTATTATTGAATCTAGGGGGACAAGCTAATGGGTACTATCGAGGGACTCTCAGGGTGAAATAATGCCGAATACTCTGAACAAAGGCGACCAAAAATGGGGAAGCTACCATATGAGTAGACATGATTTGTTGTGGCACCGAGAAGCACCATTGGGTCCTTCCTCGTAGTTTTAATGAGCTCCAAGAAGGGATAAAAGTGTGCTCTGAAATGGTACTATCATGTGGATTTTGTGAGCCCAGGACTATTCGTGCTCATGAGTGTTTTCATTTTTAAGGAGTCTAAAAATGATAAGAAAACTCTACAGTGGTGGTGGCATATCGCCTTGTGGATTTTTACGAGCCTAGGATGGTGATTGCTCATGGTCGCTTTCATGTTTAGAGATTCTAAAAGAAGTAAGTGGACTCCATTGGTGTTCTTTTTCGTAAGTTAGTCTCTAAGGCCCGAAAAAAGCATAAAATGATGCAAATGGAGAACTCTTCTAGCCGATGTGACTAGAGTATTTCTTTCTCGTAATTAGTCTACAAGGTCCGGAAAAGGGGTAAACTTATACTAGGTAGACGCCCTTTCGGATACGTTTAGCGAGAATGAAAGGAAGCAAGGTTGCTCGGCGATCTTTTCATTGTTTTTAGGAGTCAGAAAAGAGCTTAACAGAAACTCCCTAAGTGCCTTTTTCGTAAAAAAAAATTCTCGGCCCGAAAAAAGGGTAAAACTATACCGAACAAAAGGTATTGATGAGAGCGAGAAATGGTCTCGAGCGTCGTCATGAGTGCGGAAACTGAATCCGGTGACATAAAGATTGTAAAAAATGGGCAATGGCCAATGTGGCACGTAGACCAATGATCACCGAAATGATTTGCTTGACATATGTGTTGGTTTGAAAAATGGGATCATTGGAATACTGAGATAGATGTGATGGGGAAGGTTCAAAATGATTGATCATGCCCCCTATCCCAAGGTCAACGTAAAATATTATGCCCCCTAACTCAGAGGTGTCAATGTTGTGTAGATGTTGTCTTAGAGAGGGATCAACAGGGCATTGAGCAACCGTTAGCGGGGGGTTATACCATGAGGCTGTAGGCCGTGGTGGCATACTGAAGTGATGATATGATGATGGGGGATTCCCCTTATGGGGTGGATGCCCCCGGTATCTCTGACAAGAATCACGATGATGATGAGTAGGTAAGGTTTTGGGCCTGCCCCCATGGGTTGGACATGTGTTTTCCTCATCAATTTTAAAGGGTTGAACATGTGTGTCAAAGGGATCAATGGAAGGGGCCAACTGGATAGAGGGGTGTCCAGTGGAAACTGTGTAAATGGTGTTAATTTCTTCTGAGGAGGAAGATGGTGGGAGATGAATTTCCTCAATGGTAGGAGTAGATGTTTCTAGAATTTGCTCATCAGTATGAAAGTAATTAGACCATAAATCAACTGGTTCGGGTTTTTATATGGTTGAAATCATATATATGGTATTGATTTCTTCCGAAGAAGATGACTTCGGAGGGTAGATCTCCTCGATGAGGGGAGGAGATATCTCTAAGTCGGCATTGTTCATCTTGTATAAAGCTGCTCTATAATCTGGGAGATCAGGGCAGTGATGTGAATAATGGCCATAAATGCCGCATATCGCAGAAGGGTGGTTAGTGTGACGCATTTTGTCGCAAGGTTGAGGAGGTGGCTCAAGTCTTATCATTGGAATTCTGCTGTCATCATCCAACATATTCATGTGTTCTTGGAGTGTAGGTAATTGTGGACATTGATGAGTGGCATGGCCTACGTCGTCACACAATGAGCACTTAGGGGGAATGCGAATAGTTGGGGGGTTCTTGGCTACCTTGGGGGTTGATGGGGGGGTGAGAGTTATTGGTCCAGTGTTATAAGTTTGTGGGCCTCTACCCCCTGTTTTTTGTAACAAATGTGGGGCGTTTCTAGATGTTGATGCCGTAGTCACTATTGGGGTTGGTCTGTTTTGCAGATGAGTGACAAGAGGGGGTGGGCAGTTGGTAGTAGCGATAGGTTGTACCGGTTGTAAAATAACAGTTGGAGTCAGCGGGGGCCTCGAAGTTGGTAAGTACCATACAGGTAACCCTAATGTTAAACCAGGAAGGTTGAGTGTAGCCATTACTGTTGAACTGACAACTCCGGAAAACGGGAACAAGAATGGGATAGTATGAATTGGCGTTGTTCCGATATAAGTAGGCACTATGGGTGTTTGTTGTAGTGACGAAGGCTGCTGTGTGGTGTGCGACAGGGTGCACAAGCCGGATGTTTTTTTTATCGGTAAAGATGGTGGGATCGATGGAAATGTGGAAGTCATAGCTGACTTGGTGTAGATTCCAAGACCAATTGACGAGACAAATGATGTCGGTACAGTTTGAACGGTTTGTTCAACCATTGGTAGCACATTTTGAGGGGCTGCGGGGCCATTAGGATCATAATATGTGAGTTGATCAATCTTGATAACATGTCCTTCATGTGGGAACATCATGAGGCAGAACACAGATGAAGCGAAGGCTTTCATTTTGTACATATAGCTACGCCCAAGAAGGACATTGTAGTCGAGCTATGCATTGATCACTTCGATGTCGATGAGAACCAATTTTTCGCCTAGTTCTACAGGTACGTTAACTAAGAGGCCTTGTGGTTGAGCTAAGTTCCCGATGTAAGCTCATAATGTTGTGGTGGATGGTTGTAAAGTGGGGGAGCCAAGTTTCGGCCACACAAGAGTGGACATAACATAGGTTGAAGCTCCTTCATCGATGATGCATCGATGCACAACAAGGTTTCAAATGTTTACGGATACTTGGAAGGCCAAATTTGATGGTGATCGAGGTTCGGCTTGGTCTAAGTCAAAAGACATCATATGTGTATCGTTAGGGTCTACTCCTCTGATGGCGGAAAGTAGTATTTTTCATTGTGCAGGGCATGCTTTCAATACCTCTAAAGCAGACATAGTAGCAGGGGATTGTGCTAAATCTTCCACAACGTTATAATTGGATGTTGCGCGAGCATTAGGATTGTTGTTAATCCTTCGCAAAGGGATGCGAGGGATTTTAGGTCCTCCGTCCAACGACATATTTGGTATGGGTAGTGGTTGATCTAATGGAAGGGGGGTGGATGCGTCAGTGGGCAGGGTTTCCGGGGGCGGGCCGTACTGATTCCTACGAGTCTGGAGGTTGATATCATTGGATGACATCATTAATAAGTGGTGTGTGCCTGAATCCGTATGCTGATAATATGTTGCAGCATAGGTGATTTGCTGCTGAGGTGCAGTGGATCCTTGTGGGGGATCCATTGGGCGGGCATTTATTACTCCCTGGTTTGGCAATGGGTTTTGAAATATCATGGGTTGCGGTTGATTGGGTTGGGATTTTTGTCTAGCGTGGCCTTGGCGTTGGGAATCGTTAGCCCAAAGCTTACGTGCTTTCTCTAAATCGGGGCAGTTGTGAGTGTAGTGGCCATAGACTCTACATATAGAACATGGATGATTTGTTCTCTGTGATGCACCTGCAACAATTAATTAACAAGAATATGCTAAATAACAGAAATGATAGAACTCAGAATCACTTTTAGATTGATCACAGGCCACTTCGAGGGGGCAACCTCCTTTGAGCAAGCTCAATACAATTAACTTCACGGTGCCTTCATAGGTCTCAACACACACTTATATACTAATTCTAGGCACCAATACTATGGGTCAAAACCATGGGCCGTTACAAACTATGGATCAACAATACTACGGGCGACTTACAAAGCATATGCGCCAACAACAATAACACAATCTATTGATCAACAAATACTACGGACGACTTACAAAGCATATGCGTCCAACAACAACATACTAACAAAGTAAAGACATGGGTTCCTAACATCCCCTCCCCCTTAAAAAAAGCTTTGTCCTCAAAGCTTTAGATGTGGAAATTGTTGTTGAATCTGAAGGAGTGGTTCCCATGTAGCATCCTCTGGTTGCATGCCGTGCCACTGAATTAAGACCTCTGTTATAGAGTGAGAGAGAAGCTGATGCGTGCACCGATTGAGGATGGCCTCTGGCTCCAAAAGGATGGATCCTTCATTATCCAGTTCGAGTAAAATCGTTTGGCCACTGATGTTGGTGCCAAGAACTTTCTTCAGACAAGAGACATGAAAGACTGGATGAATGCGGGAAGAAGGAGGAAGTTCCAATTTATAAGCAATGGACCCAATCTTCTGAAGAATCCGATATGGCCCATAGAACTTTGGAGCGAGCTTATGACACCCTTTGAGTTTCAAGGATGATTGTTTGTACGGATGGAGACGAAGAAAAACCATATCGTTGACTTGAAAAGTGCGCTCAGAAGGGTGCTGATCAGCTTGTTGCTTCATGCGATTCCTTGGCATGTGAAGATTGTCTCGCAAAATGCGAAGAATCTGATCGCAGTTTCGAAGGACCATGTCAACTTCCTGAACTGGTGAACTGGTGGGGGTGTATGGAAGAAGAGCTGGAGATTCCTGACCATAGACTGCTTCATATGGGGTCATTTTAGAGGCAGTGTGGTAAGAGGTATTGTACCACCATTCAGCGAGAGGGAGCCATTTTTCCCACTGATGTTGTTGTTCCGAGGTGAAGCAACGAAGATAAGTTTCCAAGCATTTATTGACAATTTCAGTCTGACCATCTGTTTGCGGGTGATACCCTGAACTCATCTTCAGTTTGCTGCCAATGTGATAGTAGTTTCAATATAGAAAGCAAAAACGATTGTGCATATAACAATTAAATCTAAAACGATTCATGGAAAGAACAAGAAATGAAAGAATGTTTTGTATTATAATACCTCAAATGGTGAGGATTTGTGGTGTTGAGCAGCTCCAAGGTTGAGATGCTCCAAGTTCCAATGGTCTCTTCTCCAAGATTGCTACAATGGTCAAGAACTCAAGAGAGATTTTGATAGCATGAGGATGGGATGATGGATGGATGGAAAGTGAGGAGCCCCTACCACCTTTTTATAGTTTTTTGGTGGTGGGGAATACCATTATGGTTTTGAGAAAACCAATGGTATTGACCAACATGGTTTAGGTACCTTTTTCTCTCTTTTTTTCATTTTTTGAATATTTTGAATATTTTATTCTCTTTTAATGTTTTTTGGGAATTCTGGACCCTTTTTTAGGGTTTTTTATGTTTTTTGAGGAAAAATATATCTTTTGAGGAGAAAAAGGGTGTATTATGGTCTTTTGGTGACCTTTTGATGGCTTTAGAAGCTCAAATGGTGGAAAAGTGGACAAATGGGTCATGTGAATAAGGAAATAAGTTAGTGAGCAATTTTTGGGTGTTAACACTAACACTTTAACTAGTGCCAGCATGAGTACCAACCGTAGTGGAAGGTTCGACAATAGTGTGACTAGGCATACCAAAAGAGAGTGCGGTGGGGTTGACCATAGGGCCAGTATCATCATGAGTCTTAGGTCTCCCGTATCTATAATCGTGTGGAAATGAAGGAACGAAAGGCTCATCTTGTTCTCCTTCTTTAGGTAAGTCGGGCACGCCGTAAAGATAATTATCCGGATTCGAAGGATCAAACGGATCCCGGTCAAGTGGATTAGGCCAAATAGGACCAGGTTGAGTCTCAGGTGGATCACCTCCCCAATCATCGCAAGGAGTATGGGGATCGGAAGTATGTTCAACTCTACCAGAAGGAGTAGAAGGGTCTTTCCCGATATCAGGATGTGCAGTCATGTAGTCCTCAACATAAGTCACGTAAGAATCTGAAGACTCAGAGGGATCCCTCCGGTGTCCTCTAGCAATACAATGTGTAACCAAAGCTGGCTTTAAACCAGCCAAACGACAAGACCAGCGGAGAGTAGGGCTCTGTGCCACGTTCTCTCTGGAGAGAGACACAATGTCTCCTAAAGGCCAACTATCGATAAAAAACAGTAAATCAAAAGCACACACCTAGAGAAACTACAACCAAGAGCAGACAAACAGAGTGGCTAAATGAGCTCCCGACACTAGAGCCGATATGTCTTGCCTAGGAGAGGCTTGAGACTCCCAAACTATAGCCAAAGGTAACAAAATCAGTTATAGAGACACCCATACTTCACTGTGTCGACAGGGTCAAGTCCACTGCACGAACACAACTGTGTTGTCCAATCCCTATCTGACTCAAGACACAAACAGCATAACCACTGCAAGTACCCTGTGCGGTACCTAGGTAAAGCAACCATGTTCACCGCAATATAACCAATGCTCAGGGGGACAGTCGCAGGTGGGACTCGTCGTATGGGAAGGGTAACTAAGCCTGAAGCACAAGAGGATGAACCTCCGGTACCCCTAGATATGAACAAATCCTGGATATATCTCCCACGTTTAGCCGTTATCAGAGGGATATCTCCTCAACCAACCTCCCGTGACCTCATGCTTAACTCTGGATTGAGTAGAGCTTCCTGAGCACACCGATCTATACCATGGATTCCTCCACTCCCTAGTTAGACACCTAATGTTTCGTTTAGTAGTCTTGGATTGTTAACTCACAATGATCTATTCCAAGACTCTAAACCTATGCTAGTTGGTGTACCCTATAAATAAAATCAGTCTAATCAATTTTAATGATTTAGCGTTAATTTTAGTGGCTGTGATTACTCAAGGGATTTGATTGTGAAACTAGTGATGTGTAGACTCAATAGTATGCAAAATCATCTAATCCTAGACTCATCTATCCAATAAAACAATGTCACTAATATGCAAAATCAACCAACAATTCTGAAATAAAGATGCAATCTTTTATCTTTTGGATGCACAGGCAGAACCTAAAATGAAGGCAACAAGCACTCAATGCAAGATGCAATACATGGAAATAAAATATTTTTGTATTTTCTCTTATAAACGAGAAGGAAAATGCAAAAAACTAAATGAATATTTTTGTATTTTTTCAATATAAATGAAATGAAAAAATGCAAGCCAAATCCTACTATTCAGTCACTGAAGTGCCGAGAAGATCACTAAGACAACCCAACAGATCCTAAATAGCAAGACTCAGCCAAAGGAAAGAGCTCCAAAGGAAAAAACCAAGAGGTTAAAACCAAATATTGGTAAAAAACCAAGAAGGCTCAACCAAGAGAAACAAAGAGATCCAGTCACAACCAAGGCATGAAACAGTCAAGAAAGAGGCCAACAAAGACTCAAGAACCAACCAAACTCACCCAACAACAACCAAAAGCCATAAACCAACAAAAGTCGGAGTTACACGCTACTGTTAAAGGAATACCTACGGGTACTCGCGAGTAGTAGAGTAAACAGAGGCTGGTAGACGCGGGCAAAACTAAGCTAGCCAGCAGGTGAGGAAAGGAAAATGGGCAATTAAAGAGTCCAGGGGCTCAGAAAAAGAAATTTTTCTATAGTATATCTTAAGCGGCCAATCAATGACATGGAGCTTCAATAAACAACAACTCTAATTATGGACTAATGCTCAAAACATTTCCCAAACATGGATGTTTTCCCCAGTGGAGTTGCCATTTCTGTATTGGATAAAACTCACTATGGCTTGGGAATACCACAACAGACAGATGACTACCAGAAATCTACTCAATTCTCAAAGCAATGCTATTATAAATGACAATGTTAAGATAATGGAGAAATGTAAGAAACCTCAATCCAATGTTTGATGTAGATCCCCGTTGGAGCTTTCAATCCACACACTTGTAATCTGCAAATTAGTCTTGGCAACCAATATCCAACAAGTACATATAATATATAATTGACATTAACATGATCAATAACAATGGTCCATAATATCATAAGCAAATGTAACCCAATGTATAATAAATGACATTCATACCATGAATGGACAAGAACATGAGTATTTCTATTAATGAACAAGAAGAAGTACAAAGTGATACGACCTCTTGCCGGCAACCAATCTGAACCAAGATCTAAATCAATCCACTTGTGCCTACACCACTTCAACCCTCCATGAATGGAAAACTCAAATTAGAAAGGAGTTTGGAAGGTGAACATAATTGGTTCACAACTACAAGGATCAATGAGTGCAGACTCAAGATAGGGCAAAAATCCACTAGAGTTCTCTTACGATTCTCCTCTTCCTCCTGTCCATAAGCCATATGTGCTCAATATATAGTCATCTCAAAGGTAGGTGAAATGACACATCGAGGCGTTAATTGGGAAGATGGAGAGCCAAAGGTCACCCAATGACCGCTTTTTGGGAGTAAAAAGTAATTAATAGTGGTTTTTACCATTTTACATGCTACCCGCGGGCTGTAGGGATGCAACTCGCGAGTACGCCTGCTATAAAGATGCAACAGGCGGGTAGGAATAAAAATAAGGTAAACTAGTATCACTGAAGGATAAAAATCGATATGAGTCACTGAAATGGATCCTACAGGCCAAACAATGTTGATGCTCACAGGGTGGAAGATTTCAATGTAACAATTACTGCTCTTTGAATGCCCATGGATGTTTTCTAAAAACAAATTGCCTTTCCAGGGTTGTTTTCCCATTTCTCATTTCGTTTTTGGGTTGCCCACGTTTTCCCTTCATACCCAACACTTGAGATTTTGCTGTTATGTGTACCCGTGCCCAGTTTATGAGTTTTCTGTGTGTGGGAGATTGTTGGGGTTGAAATGGGTTTTCATTGTTTTGGCTTGAACTTGAGTGGAAGCATCCACAATTGAAGAGGGTTCAGATTTAGCCTAATAAACCCAGCAGTGGTCTGGCTTGGCTTAAGACCCAAATGACTATTTGGCTATTCAGCTATGTATGAGCTTTTCATTCCCAAGTTCCTTGTAGATATCATTCCTAGCTTGGGGGTGGCCTACGAATGGACTCACTATATGCTGTCGAAGAGCCTATGGTTGGGAGGAACATTGCAGCGACATAGTTAGTTGTTGGGACAGCATTACATCAAGATGAGTATTTTCTTATGTGATTACTTCTGCAAGTGTATTAATTGTTGGCTGTGTTAAGTTGAATGGCATCATGTAATGTGTGTGGATGAGGTTTTCATTCCACTGTGCATGTTTAATTGCTTTACATCTACACACATGTATTCCTTTGCTTTAAAATCTAATGCATGGGATGAGTTTATGTAAAAGCCCCAGTATTTCCATCATGTTTCCTTCTACGATTTGGATGGATGGGTGGGGTTGTGACAGATGGTATCAAAGCTGCTGGTTGCAGCATTGGGCCTTCATGGGTTACCTAGCATAGTGGCAGAGGTAAGTATTCCTCCTACTCAAACTGATCTTTAAGAAAATTCAGAAAAAATTGAAAATTTGAACTTTTTCTAAGTATTTTGAGCTTTCTGCTAAGTCTGTATTGGCGGCGAGACTCGGTGAGTTAATCTGCAACGACGGAAGGAACTTGCGAGATCTTTTCCGAAATGACAGAAAGGTTGACAAGTTCATCTGCAACGGTGGAAGGAACTAGTGGATGTTTTCCGAATCAACAGAAGAGTTGGCAAGTTCTACCGTAGCATCAGAAGGCATTGGTGAGTTTCCGCCGCAGCGTCAGAAGGAGTTGGCGAGCTACACCGCAATGTCGGAGGAAGTCGGCGAGTTGTGCCGAATATTGGTGGTGAAACTTGGTGAGTTTCTCCACAATGAACCAGAAGAAAATCAATAAGTTCGCCAAAAAGGAAGGAAAAAATTTCGGCGGAAGAACTCGATGAGTTCATCCGCAACGGCGAACATAGTTGGCGAGTTTGAGCCGCAACAATGGAAAAGATTGGTGAGTTTCCGCCGCAGTGCCGAAAGAAACTCGGGAAGATCGTCCGCGACACCAGAAGAAGTCAGCAAGTTCGTTCGCAATGGTCGGAAGAGAATTTCCAAGTCTACCGAAACATGAACTTTTAGTGGCTTTCCAGGGTGAAATTCAGGCGGTAAAAGCTGAAAATGGCCGTGAACTTATGCGCTAGATTGTGTGAAATTGAAGAATTATAAAAAAAATAAAATAAAAAAAATGAAGCCACAAGGGGGCAAGCTCCCTTGACCCCCATCGTCCCCCGGAGACACACATTGGAGGTGTGAAATGCACTCTTGGGATGAGGAGCACGGATTGCATAAAAGGGTGGTGGAATTCCCAGCAAGAGTAATGGGTTGTAATATGCACGATGGAGGATTAAAGAGGGAAATTCCTCACCTTAAAACTAATTCTGTTTGTAGCATAAGAATTTCATATTTGGGAAATAGCAACAATAAATGATTACACATATGTATATGTTGAATTGCTAATTCATGACAATATCATAGCTAATGATTGCTTGTATGCTTGGTAGGGAAGCCAATGAAAGGATTAGCTATGATGTGGATGAGGAACTCCATGTTAGAATGAGGAATTGGGAAGAATTTATTAACTCCTCTCTTGCTATTGTATTTATATACTGAAAATTATGGCACAAGGATGCTGGAAATGCAAGAGAGTAATAGATTAAAAATAAATTAGTGGGCATGATTAAATAGTCATTGCACAGTGCATGTGAAATTGCTTATGCATGAACATGATGTTTCCTATGGGTAAAGGTAGTGAAAGTTACAGATGCAATACCCCATTAATGGTATTTCTTATAGTTGATCACCAATAATGTGGATGATAATGGTTGTATGAATCAGATCATAGAAGCATGATTGAAATGTAAGAGATTAGATAGCTGAAAGGAATATGCACTAGATGGCATATTGATAAACATTGCACAGTGCATGTACAAATACTTGTGTATATATATGATATTGCACATTGGTAGAATCGTGAGGTTTTGCATATGCAGTGAGCCACTTAAAGATGATTATGGTGGTTGTTAAATAACTAGTCGTGTTTGCAATGGTTATAGGACCAAAGACAACCGAAGCATGACTAAGAATATGGATGTTGATTGTTGCATACCACCTTATGGAGAAAGGATGGTGCAACAAACCTATGATCATGAGGTTGGAAAAAGGACTGTGAAGCCTTGGTAAGAGGCCAACTGATCAGGTAATATCAAGCAATGTTAATGACATCCATGCAGGTAAGGATTAACTGTGCTTAATTGCATGATTGTTGAAAGAGGATTGGGTGAGATTCCTTCAACTATGTTTAAACTATGTTGATTTATTTGCATGTAGTATTGAGTGCCCGAATGTGAATGTCAACCTACCAAGTATGGTGAGGTGTGGGTAAATGAAGGCAATGATCCTTTCACCCTATAATTACTTAGAAATCTCAATGCATTTATATGAAATCGTATCATGCCATTTGTGGATGTTGGTTGTGAAGTTTAACAACCCAAGAAAGTGATGACTTATGGTCCTGCTATAATGTATGCCATATGAGAGAGGCATGGTTAGGCCATAATATGTTTGAATGCATAAGTACTCATAAATTAATGCAGGGTTGCATTGAGGAGATGTGCATTAAAATATTAAGTACAATCTTGTGGTTATACATTGAATGATTGTACACTAAAAGATTATGTGGGTGATGTAAAAGTGCATGCATATGTATAGGTGCACATGTTGAGATACATTGTGTGAATGCATGATTGTGGTGTATGTTTCATTACCACTAGATAATAGATGAAATGGTATTGTCAATGCTGAGAGCATTTCATGAGGTGCTATGAATGCAAGAGAATGATTGCATAAAATGATGTAATTAAACCATGCAACTCTAGTATGGAAATGATTCACATGAAGTAGATGATTTTGGTGATATTAAAATGGTTTAGTGACTGTGGCAGCAGTAAAATATTATATGCATAAAGACTTACAAAGCGTTTGGCTGATTGAAATTTAAGATTTCAAGTAGATTGTTTTGGGCATGGCCAATATGGGTAAGTCCATGATGAAGATTGGAATCTACCATGAACAAGAGCCAAACAATATAAGAACAAGCTCATGGCTAAGCAAATCAATTTCTGTAGGAGACAGAGTTGTAAATTCATGTTTGAATTTAATTATCAATGCCATCGACTGATTAGAGGAATCATATTTGAATTTTATTGATAAATGCTACTAACTATTTGGCTATTTGATAAATGTGCCAGGAAGACACATTGCAGAAAGACCAGGAGTGATGGCCTGCAAAAGCCAAACAAGATGGGAAAGACCCCATGCTTTGGAGATGGGTTTTGAGTGAAACGCCATTGATAATGTCTCATCCAAACCGCATGTCGGTAAACCATGAAAGTGATATGGTAAAGCTATGCCCAGAAGGCATGTGAGACACATTTGCAAAATGAATGAGTATTCTGTGACCCTAGACAAGAACATGCAGGTCTAAATTATTTGGGTTAATATGCATAGCATGCTCTATCTTATTTATATCATTGCAGACTACTTGAGTATGATTAGGGCCTACATGGCGCACATCGGAAAGGGGGTGCACACATTTTCTGGTGCTGGGTCATGATAGGGTTTTCAATATTGACTACACCCTAAGGGAATGGACGCATTCCTGGTGTTTCAATACTTGATAGTGAATGATATGGATTATGGTTACAAAAATTGAACAACAATACTAATGAGCTTGCTTATCCTTCTTGTGTTGTTAGACTACACAGATGCAGATTGATACAGCACATTAAGAGGCAAAGTGAAGAAGGGTATGAAAAAGGACTGTACAGGAATTGGTATCCTTTTTATGATCACATGAAATATTACCAGAAGGGATGGATAGGCCTGAAGAGCTATGTAATAAGAAGAGGTATCATCCTTGTGTGAGTGGGGTCATGCTAACCTGCAGTCAAGAAAGTCACCTATAAAGTCCCTAAAAGGAACCACCGATTTGCACAAGAGAAGGAGTGTCATCCTTGTATGAATGAAGAGTTGATATGTGAGTGAAGGGTTATGGTGCAAGAAGGTGTGGTGACATTGGTAAAGGCATAAAATCTCTACTGGGATAGCAGAAGGGGGCAGGCACCAAAACTGACTGAAAACCCTGAGATGCCTATGACTCCATAGTAGAGCCTTGACCTATAATGGTCAAGTGGTGCAGTTTCCTTCCATTGGTCAATGACCCAGACGAATGTCCTGTCTTGACAATGGAGAGGGCCAATCAGGTATGGGACTGGTTGGGCACCACCAAATGCTTGGTAAATCCAGTTGGCATGAAGGTGTACTGGTTAAGCATTAACTACATCCAAGTCCAGAGGCGTTCCCAAGGCTTGCAAAGCGAAGCAGGATCCTGTGGACCAGAGGGGAAACACAAAATACAGATAAGTATTCGTTTTCATTTATGTCTTGTTTGGAATAATGAAGATTTCAGTTATAAATATTTTAACAGCTAAGCTGATAGACTATTGTTTATTTGTTGGAAACCTTGGTCATTGCAGGAAGGAAAGACCCTGAAAGTGCTATAAAATTACTGGTAAATCCAGAGATTAAATGAGTAGGTGATATGAAATTTTTGATAAATCGAGAGAGTATCTGGTTGGGCATTCACTACTTAATATTGTGAAACAACAGGTATGCTGGCCCAATACCCCTTAAACAATTGATAAAACCAGTCAGTGTACTAGCCTGGCATTGCTTATTTGAATGATTGTGGAGTAGCCTACGTGCTGGCCCAACATTCCTAATTATGTCCACGGAAATCCAAGGCTCGTAAAGCAAGGAAGGATCCCGTGGAATAAAGTGAAGACATCCAATACATATAAGTATTTGGTTATCTTCCAGCTTCTTGCTTATGAATATACGTGTGTATATGATTTGGTTATGATTTCTCAAACTCTTGATTAGAGAAAAACCTTATGAAATAAAGCAAACATGTGAATTGATTCAATGTTTGAGAGTAGGTACTGTTAGAAGCAAAGACTAGGAAGGCATCATAGGGATGCATATGGACATATGACCATCCTACAGAGCTCAATATGAGCGGTAATAAAAATGGTGCTAGTGAACATGAGTGGGTCCTAGAAACCAGAGGTTCTGTAAGCAGAATGGGAAGGGGCACCCAAGTTGAAAAGCTTTAAACAGACCTTAGACACTAAGTGTCATAGCCAATAAAGGGTAATTCAGGCATTCACATTAAAGTGAAATAGACTAAGGAGCATGAAACCATAGTGATGGCATGGCTCCGTAATAAAACAAGAACAAGAGGGAGAAACTCTTACTCTTCTCTTTCCTTTTTATTGATGCATTTATAAAATAAAGAATTGTTGAATGCATGTCATGACTAGAAGAAGAATGTGTTAAATTGTGAATGCTAAAATAGTTATTTCACTTTGAAAGGATGAACATGAAAGAGATCATGTGTATGTTGGGAAAGCATGAAATTTTTTTAAGTCGCATGAGTGAAGCATGGACGTTCCATGTCAATTGGGAAATAATTGACTAATTTTAATGTTTATATTATGCTTGTCCTAACAAAGAGTTTCCATGATAAATTTCATAGGTGAGAAATTGAAACAATTGGCTGCAGCCGACATAAGCAAGTGTTGTTAGTAAGTAAAGTGTGGTCAGTTGTACACATTGA
Organism: Larix kaempferi; assembly: GCA_027924585.1. Lineage (NCBI taxonomy): Eukaryota > Viridiplantae > Streptophyta > Pinopsida > Pinales > Pinaceae > Larix > Larix kaempferi. Next base: position 23,538,736 of record BSBM01000486.1, read on the forward strand.
CCATGGCGACAGACCAAGGGCTATTAGAATTGGCTGAAAGTCTTCTTCAAACAATTGCAAAAACCCAAGAAAATATTGGAGAGATGCTCAAGCTACAGAGGCAACAGAATGAGATGAACCACGAGGTTCTGCAGGACTCTATTCATCTGCAAAAAGAGGTAAAAAGCATTCTGGGAGCAATCAGTAAAGGAAAGGAAAGTGGACCAATGAAGAAGCATTCATCCAATCGGCCGATTAAGAAACGTTCTAGGTGGGAAGACTCAAAGGAATATGAGCAGGAAAAGGTAAGCAACTGGTGAAATGTTGGGGATGTGACGGAAATCATTTCCTCTGCAATTGCCAAACAATGAAACATCAAGAGGACAGCCACCATAAAGTTTCCAGATTTGTATCACAGCGGGAAGGGGTTGTTTTGGAACAATGCCCCATGCAGAGCTAGAGGGTCCCACCCAGCGGGAACAATTTGTGAAGGCCAAAGCACTTGGTCCTGAAAACCCAAGTAAAGGGTGAGATGTAGGACAGACCTGCCACATTTGTGAATTTTGGACATGTATATAGCCTATATGTATTCCTAAGTAATTGGAACACGGAGGACTGTGTTATTTCAAGGGGAGGGGATTGTCACATACCCCATTTTGACCCTTGTAATATTTGGGTTGTAATGTAAATATTGTATGCATATTATGTATGATTCCTAGCATGGAGCTCAAGGCCAAGTCCCTGCTAGTGAATGCCCAATCTTGAAGATACAAGTATTTGAAATTATGCTACCCATGTGCTAGAGAACCATGGGATTTGTAAATATGCATCTTAATATAAAACCCGACAACTAGCTATGCAATGCAACAAGAGATGGGGGCATGATATTGCAAGGAATTGGAAGGTAAATATTCAAACCCTTGAGCCAATCAAGTCAAGCCAAGTGTCAATGAGAGAACCCATGAACCAACAACCACACATGTTTATTTTGGTGCCCAATCATTCATTTCTCCCAAGAGTTGGGTGAAAAAGTTAATGCCTTGGGGATTGGGAAGGTATGGTTGTCCAAATTCGAGTATGGGCAAGCCACCCTCATGGAAAATCGTGTTTTTCCTTCTTGGGCAAGAAAAAACCCACAAATTGCCTCCCCAAGCCATTATTCATGGTCAGACTTCACCCCCTCACGGTTTTAAAGCCTATTGGGCGTTTTTAGCTTGCTGGGCATTTTTGTTGAAGCCTGCTGGGCATTTTTAGGTTGTTGGGCGTTTTGTTAAAGCCCGCTGGGCGTTTTTAGCTTGCTGGGGATTTTTGTTGAAGCCTGCTGGGCATTTTTAGCTTGTTGGGCGTTTTGTTAAAGCCTGCTGGGTGTTTTAGCTTGCAGGGCATTTTTGTTGAAGCCTACAGGGCGTTTTTAGCTTCCTAGGCATTTTGTTAAAGCCTGCTAGGCATTTTTAGCTTGCTTGGCATTTTTGTTGAAGCCTGCTGGGTGTTTTTAGCTTGCTCGACGTTTTGTTAAAGCTTGCTGGGCGTTTTTGTTGAAGCCTGCTGGGTGTTTTTAGCTTGTCAGGCATTTTGTTAAAGCCTGCTGGATGTTTTTAGCTTGCAGGGCATTTTTGTTGAAGCTGTTGGGCAATTTTGGCATTGCTGGGAACTCGTTTTTGTGTTGCAGACCTGTTGGGAAAAAGAGAGCACAATTTTAGGGGTTTGTAGAGACCATTGCTGCTCTTTGAATGCCCATGGACGTTTTCTGAAAATGAAATTGCCTTTCTAGGGTTGTTTTCCCATTTCTCATTTCATTTTTGGGTTTCCCACGTTTTCCCTTCATACCCAACACTTGAGATTTTACTATTATGTGTACCCATGCCCAGTTTATGAGTTTTCTATGTGTGGGAGATTGTTGGGGTTGAAATGGGTTTTCATTGTTTTGGCTTGAACTTGAGTGGAAGTATCCACAATTGAAGAGGGTTCAGATTTAGCCTGATAAACCCAGCAGTGGTCTAGCTTGGCTTAAGACGCAAATTACTATTTGGTTGTTTGGCTGTGTATGAGCTTTTCATTCTCAAGTTCCTTGTAGATATCATGCCCAGCTTGGGGGTGGTCTTCGAACGGACTCAGTATATGCTGTCGAAGAGCCTACAGTTGCGAGGAACGTTGCAGCGACATAGCTAGTTGTTGGGACAACATTACATGAAGATGATTATTTTCTTATGTGATTACTTCTGCAAATGTATTAATTGTTGGTTGTGTTAAGTTGAATGGCATCATGTAATGTGTGTGGATGAGGTTTTCATTCCGTTGTGCATGTTTAATTACTTTACATCTACACACATGTATTTCTTTGCTTTAAAATCTAATGCATGGGCTGAGTTTATGTAAAAGCCCCAGGATTGCCATCATGTTTCCTTCTACGATTTGGATGGATGGGTGGGTTTGTGACAGGCAATTTTGGTAATTTACTATTTTTAGTAGCTTTTTCGGGTCCTGAACTTCGGAGGCTGTTTCGAGGCCCTAAACGACCTTTTTTGGCGATTTTGGGGGCCAAATGGTTGCTAATGGCATTCATTTGGTTCTAGTCGAAAGTTATAAATCTCGGATAGACCTTTCCAATGGGCTACTGAGTGCCCCAAACGAAGATCGTATGCAAAAGTTACGATCCTAGGGAGTTTATATACTAACTTACCCAAACGGGGCCCACATGACTTTTGGCGCTTCATCTCCTATGGTTAGGTTTTTGGATGTCTAGGGTTTTTGACATTCTTGTTTATTGTAAAAAGGCCTTGAGAGCCTCATTGTAACCATATTCTTGAGAATGAGCACAACCATCACATCTCTTCTCAGAGATAAGCCGCCACCATTCCAGCAAGCTTGTTTTCCGCTGCATTTTACAATTTTAGCTTATTCCTTTATTGAATAGAAAACCAGTTTTACTGTATCTCTGTTATTTTGTTTTAAGCATCTGACAATAATATGTATTCATTTTGTTCTTCTCATAAAATCCGAATCAATAGTATTAGAGTGGTCTTCTCCTTGTCGTCTTAATGCATGTCCCCAACGAGGTCAGGGTACAAAGAATTGGGTCTCGAGCTTGTTTCTCTTGAGGACAAAAGCTCTCACATGCCCAAGCGATCTCTCATGGCTAGAGAAAAGAAAGATGACGGGACAGGATATCCTTTCAAAATGTTGCTTGAGGAAGCCCTCATGCAACAAAGGAACGAGATGATGGATAGTTTCACGCAAATCCTTCGGTGGCTACCAACAAGGGACACATCTTCCTTGAGTGGAGGTGTTGCCTCCTTCAAGGTACAAATAAACTTCAATATTCCTATATTTGAAGGTCAGATAGATGCAGATGCTGTAGATAAGTGGTTGAATCTACTAGATGGGTATTTTTCTGTCCATAACTTTTTGAATGGAGAAAAGATTACTTTTGTGCTCCTCAAAGCCATTCCCATGTCAAAAATTGGTGGGAAACTTTCTACGAGCAAAAGGACACAGAGGAAACCTCATTATTTTCAGTCATGGCCACCTGGGAATCCTTCAGGGATGCTATTAAGGAACAATACTACCCTATTGGAAGTTATGACGACTTGTATACTGAATGGACCACACTGCGACAAGAAAGAGACCAAGCAGTGCCAGAGTTCACAAATACCTTCCATACCTTGTGCACCAAGCTGGGTATCAATGATTCAGAATGACATCTGGTGCTCAAGTATCTCGGTGGTCTGCATAGATACATCCAGACTGAATTGGAATTTATGGGCATCTCTTCCTTGGGTGCGACCTACCGATATGCCGTCAAAATCGAGCAGAAGCTCAAACAAAAGACCCGACAATTTGGGCCTGGGAACCCCTCACAAAAAAAGACAGGAAAGGGCGGCCCCAACCCACAGAATAAAGGATAAAGCAAAGATGGATAATATCATGACAACCAGTCGAAGCCGCAAGCAAAGAAGGACACCGGAATGACAAAGAAAGATACCAGGAAGTGGTGCGACTGCCATAAGAGCCCTTGGCATAACACTGTTGACTACCGCTCAAAGCAGTCGCTGGTGGCCAAAGTAAAAGCATCTGAATTAGATGCGGAATATGACTCTGAGTCCGAACCAGAAAGGGAAAGACAGATCATCGATGCAGAAACCAGTGCTACCATTGCTACCACCAAGCTCCACCCTGATGAACCAGATGAGCCAGAAGAAGGAGAACGCCTCTTCTATTCACAAATGTGAGTAAAAGGAAACCCGTTGCACTTCATCGTTGATAGCGGTAGCCAGAATAACCTCATCTCAGCAGAGGTCATTAAGCGCCTAGCCCTGCCGACAACGCCGCACCCGTAACCCTACACCATTGGATGGCTCCGCAAAGGAAGCAATCTCCATGTCAGCCAACAGTGTTGACTCTCGTACGACATCAAGCCCTTCAAGGATGAGGTATTGTGTGATGTTGCTCCTCTTGAAGTTTCAGATGTTCTTTTGGGCCAACCTTATTTATGGAAATGTCATGCTGTATATGAGCCCAGGCATCGTAGTGTCATTATTTCTTTGAACAGAAAATTGTATAGGATACCCAAGGTAGCCCCTCCTAGTGATATTTCCTTGATCTCTGCCAAGAAATGAAGGAAGGTAATCTCTCAGACCAAGAAATTTGTCTTCTTTGTGATTCTCTCTTAGAGTCGGGGAAAGATCGCAGCCACATCCGGGGACTCCATGACCGATCTCTCCACACAACAGAAGCAAGTGGATAAGGTGGTGGAAGAATACTCAGAGATCTTCTCCTCTCCTACCGGGGTACCTCTGCACTGCCAGGTCAAGCATCCCATCGATTTGACCCCAGCCGCCCCGCTACCCAATGGGCCAGTCTACCGCCACTTTTTGTTGGAAAACGAGGAGATCAAGAGGCAGATCCAAGAATTGCTCCACAAGGGGCACATCTGTCCCAACTCATCACCTTGTGGGAGCCCAATCGTGCTAGTGCAGAAGAAAGATGGGACCTGGTGACTCTGCATTGATTATCGGGCCCTGAATAAAATCACAGTCCGCAACCAGTAGCCGATTCCCCGAATCAATGACCTCCTTGATCAGCTCACGGGGGCTAAATACTTTAGTAAGATTGATCTGAAGTCTGGCTACCACGAGGTCCCAATAGAATAGACATATGTATGGAATACTACCTTCAAGTCAAAAGAAGGTCTTTTTGAATGGATGGTCATGCCCTTTGGTTTGACAAATGCTCCAACAATGTTTATGAGGATGATGGATGATATCCTACGACCTTTCACCAGTAATTTTGTAGTGGTGTATCTAGATGACATCCTCATCTACAACAAGACTTGGGTAGAACACTTGCAACATATTCAACAGGTTCTGCACACCCTGTGGCAGCACAAACTATATGCAAACTTGGAAAAATGCTCCTTCGGCATGGACAGGGTCCATTACTTAGTCTACATCATTGATCGACATGGTGTGCATGTGGATCCAACCAAGATCCAGGTCATCCATGACTAGCCCGCCCCAACCACACTCACTGAACTTCGGAGCTTCTTGGGCCTCGCCAATTTCTATCGCCAGTTCGTGCTGGGATTCTCTCATACTGCATGGGCCCTCAGCCAAGTAACCAAGGGTGGTGGTAAGGAAAAATTTGTGTGGGGCCTGTCCCAATAACAAGCCTTCGATGACTTGAAGAAGCATTTGTGCTCATCCTCGGTACTCTCATTATCGAACCTGCAACATCCCTTTGAGATCGAAACATATGCTTCAGATTATGCTATGGGCATCGTTCTCACTCAAAACGACCACCCTGTGGCATATCATAGTGAGACACTATCAGATGCTATCGGTAAGTACCCTACTTACAACAAAGAAATGTACTCCACTGTGCAATCCGACCGCCAGTGGAGACATTACATTCTTGGGAAGGAGACAGTCATTCACACTGATCACAAGCCACTACAGTTCATGCAAACCCAAGGAAAGTTGCAGAATGATCGCCATCAGAAGTGGTCAACATACTTACAGCAGTTCCACCTCAACATCAAATATAAATTAGGGAGTACCAACTGAGTTGCTGACTCCCTCAGTCAACCTCCAGTCGTGGCACTCACCATAGTGCTAGACTCTTGCGACCACGAGACCTCCGGATGGCCCCACCTCTACGAGAAAGACCCTGACTCGTCCACCACCTACCAAATGTTGGGCATCAACTCAATGGTTGCTAATTTCCATCTTCAGGATGGGTTGTTGTGCCGTCTGGGCCATCTCTGCGTTCCATCAAGTGAGTGCGCGAATCTGATATGGGAATCTCACTACAGTCGGGTGGCAGGACACTTTGGCGTCAAAAAGACAGTGGCAGTGTTGCAGAAACATTTCTACTGGTCGAAACTTCGACAGGATGTCGGCAAGTATATTAGGTCATGCACTGCTTGCGCTATTGCAAAAATGACCACTAAGAAACAGGGCTTGTACAGCCCTTTGCCTACTCCTGACAGGCCGTCGGAATCCATCTCAATGGACTACATGTCGGGCCTTCCATCCACCAAGAGAGAAAATGACTGTGTTTTTGTGGTTGTTGATCGCTTTTCCAAGATGGCGATTCTATCCGCATGTAAGAAGAATATCACAGTAGAAGCCACTGCCAAGCTCTTATTTCAACGAGTATGGGTACATTTTGGGATCCCACAAACCATTATCACAGACCATTATAGTCAGTTCCTCAGCTCATTCTGGTCGATCCTCTGGTCACTACTGGATACCAAGCTCACCAAATCCACTACTTTCCACCCTCAGACATATGGCCAAACCGAGGTCGTCAACCAGATGGTAGTACTTATCCTGCGCATGTATAATTCAACACACCCCCGAACATGGGATGAGATTCTTCCCTATGTCCAGCATAGCTACAACCAAGCCCTACATAGATCAACTGGCCACAGCCCCTTTTAGGTGGGGTTTGGATTCCAACCATTTGTCCCCATGGATGTTGCACTTCCCTTGGAGACCACCTCGGTTGACTCATCCCCTAAAGTCGAAAAATCCACTCGGTTCATTGAACGGATCCAGCATATCCGCCAATAGGTTCAGGATATTCTATAGAAGTCTAATGCCAAGTATAAGCAGCGCCATGATCAACATCGGGTGCCACACAAGTTTCAGGTGGGCGACAAAGTTTGGTTGCATTTGCAGAAAGAATGCCTTACAGGGCCCCATCGGAAGCTTCGCCCACTCCATTATGGGTCATACACCATCACGAAGGCATTGGGTGACAATGCTTTTGATCTCAACATTCCCCCCTTCCTTGGTCTGCATCCAGTCTTCAACGTGGCTCTCCTTCGGCCATATTTCCCAACATTATAAGACACCTCAGAGATAGCAGAGTTGTTGACACCAACAGAGCTCATCCTCGACTTCCTTCAACAGGCATCTAGTGATCATATTACGGACACATAGATTAAGGGCACTCGACATCAAAGGATCCAGCTTTATTGAGTTGTCAAAGTAGGGCAGCTCCTGCACCAAGGCAAGTGGCTCACCCAAGGCCAAATTCAGCATAAATTTCCTCATCTGATGGGGGAACTCAAAGCAATGGAGACCATTGCTTCCTAAGGAAGGAGGATTGATCCAGGTGGATATCGGTGGCAACCCACCTTTCCAACTGGCTCAAAATAGTTTTTTGGCAATTTTGGTAATTTACTATTTTTAGTATTTTTTTGGGTCCTGAACTTCCAGGGTTGTTTTGAGGCCCTAAACGACCTTTTTTGGTGATTTGGGGGGCCAAATGGATGCCTACGACATGCATTTGGCCTCATTTAAGACCTATAAATCTCAGATTGACCTTTCCAACGAGCTATCGAGCGCCCCAAACGGAGATCGTATGCAAACGTTACGACCCCGATAAGTTGATGTACTAACTTACCCAAACAGGGCCCACATGACTTTTGGCGCTTCATCTCCTAGGGTTAGGTTTTTGGATGTCTAAGGTTTTTTACATTCCTGTTTATTGTAAACAGGCCTTGAGAGCCTCATTGTAACCATCTTCTTGCGAATGAGCACAACCGTCACATCTCTTCTTACAGATAAGCTGCCACCATTCCAACAAGCTTGTTTTCCGCTGCATTTTACAGTTTTAGCTTATTCCTTTATTGAATAGAAAACTAGTTTTACTGTATCTCTATTATTTTGTGTTAAGCATATGATAATAATCTATATTCATTTCGTTCTACTCATAAAATCCGGATCACTAGCTATAGGAGAGGTGTGTAATTCCGAGAGGACCTTTTGTTCGAGTTGGGAGTCTTTGCATAAATACAAGCGATCTGTATACCATAGTGAATCATTTTTCCACACAAAAGTATCTGATACACTTGGATCGTCATGTATCTTTTGAATGAGGATCCACACAGGTAGTTCATTTTTCGATTCTTCCCTTGCAACTACTACCCAATCGGGTTGTAGAATGGAAATTGCAAAAAGTAATGCCCCGACATCCTCATATTTTCTGGAAAGTGCATCTGCCATGATATTATGTTTCCCTTTTCGATAGATGATTTCAAATTCATATCGCAACATCTTGGTTACCCATTTTTGTTGCTCTTTCAAAGATAACATATGTCCCAAGAAGTATTTAAGGCTATCATGATCTGTTTTGACCTTTAAATGTGTACCTATTAGGTAAGGATGACATTTCTTAAGATCATGTATAATTTCTAACATTTCCTTCTCATAAATGGGCTTTTATAAGTGCTTTCCCTTGATTTGATGACTTTTGAAAGAAAGCATGTGTCCTTCTTGCATTAGAACAACACCAATGCCATTTCCTGAAGCATCACATTCCACAATAAATGTTTTTGTGAAGTTTGTTGTGGAGAAAACAGGAGCTTGGCACATTGCCTCCTTAAGCTATTAAAAATCTTGAGTTTCCTCTAGATTCCAAGAAAATGCATCTTTCTTTAATAACATTGTTATAGGTGCTGCTATTCTTCCATAGTTCCAAACAAACTTGTGGTAGTTCCCTGTCAGACCTAAGAATCCTCGAAGATTCTTTAGGGCTTTTGGAATCCGTCAGTCCATGATGGATTTAAATTTGTTGGAGTCTACCTTGACACCTTCCTGAGATACAATATGAATGAAATATTCTACCTCCTTTACCCCAAGTAAATATTTGGAAGGTTTTTCATATAGTTGTTTCTCCTTTAGTAGTTGTAGTACCATGTCAACATGTTGAACATATTCTTCCCAAGAATTTCTATAGATTAGTATATCATGAAAGAATAATAGCAAAAATTTTATAAGGAAAGGATTGAAAATGGAATTCATCAACCCTTGAAATGTGGAAGGTGCATTCGTGAGACCAAATGACATGACCAAAAGTTCATAATGACCTTAATGAGTTCTGAATGTTTTTTTTGGAATGTCTTCCTCCTTCATACTAATATGATGATATCTCGAACCAAGATCCAACTTTGTGAAGAAAACTACTCCATGTAATTCATATAACAATTCGTCAATGACATGAATGGGAAATTTATCTTTAATGGTGGTCTTGTTGATCTCTCTATAATATGGACATATGCGCCATGATCCATCTGGCTTATTTACCATTACCACTGGTGTAGAGTAGGAACTTTGGCTAGGGCTAATTATGTTTGCCTCTAACATGTCTTCCACCATATGCTCAATTTCACTGTTCTGTTCATAGGGGTATCTGTTGTAGATATTTCTCCCTACGGATAGGTAGAAACTCTCTTAGGATAAATCAGGATGCACTGACTCTATGCTAAGACAAAAAGGAAACAAATGCTACCTTGAGTTCCTGAACTAATCTTCACAACAAGATTAAATGCATTCAGAAGAGATGAAAGATATAACTCACCTTCCAATTCAACGTTTGTCCCGCTTCTAGCTCTTGATCCCAAAGCTCCAATGTAGAACCTGTTGAAATCAAACAAAGGACAAGCATGTGATCTTCCAAATACTTTGAAGCAAAGGTTAAGTTCAAATGTAAACTAGATACATTTCATATCAAAGATTTATACAATACACATAAAATGGGAAAAACAAGACAAGTTATCTTATTAAGAAGCTTGAAAAGTGCTTACAAAGGTTGCTTGATGTCCAAGCCAATCCTCCAGCTCCAAGTGCTTCCTCTAGCTATCTCTGCACAAGTCTGAAGATCATAGGTTGGATGCCCCAAAAGTCCTCCCCTGGCTCATGGAAGACCTCTCTCTTATAGCATGTGGGAACGTTAACCAACAAGAGAGAAGTGTGGATCTATGGAGGGTTTAGTGGATCAGGCCAGCTAAACAAAGAAGGAGTTAGGATCGAACCAAAGGTGGTAATCCAAACAAAATCTCCTCGAAGGTCGAATCCCAAAGTCCAAGGCAAAAAAGGCTCATTTCGGACTACCGCGCCCCTATAACGGAGCATAACGCGGTAGTACTGCGCCTCAGAGAAGGAGCAAAGCACGGTAGTGCTGACTACCACACCCCTATAGTTGTGTAGGGAGCGGTAGTTCTCACAAATAGGGCTAAGTTGGGTTGGCAGATGGCAGAAAAAGTGTTTGGTTTCAGTGTTCAGTCAATGGTTTTCATTCTGGATGTTTAGATGATCTTTAAGGGAAATTGTCGTTTAGGTCACTAGTGCAAGGACGCGACACTAATACATAATGTGTAATATTGAGGTATAACAGATGCCCCCTAAAGTGTGAGGTTAGAAGAGACTGATGGCCAAAAGACTTTACAAATATGGTGTGGAGATAGCATCGAGGGGAGCAACAAGGAGCTGAAACAAAAACAAAATGTCAGATATACCACCGTGGCAGGCATTCCCATGCTCAAAAATAATTGACTCAAAGCATGGCTGCCAACCAATACATTGTAGATCCATGAGTACTAAATGATATAGACTGTAGACAAATCATGGCTACTATGAACAAGTGTAGATCCATGAGACAGTGCTGACACAGCCATGACCAATACAAAAGTGGATCTGTGTGACAATACAGAGGAAATCTCCATTGCAACCTGGACGTAATCAAAATACAAAAGGGTGTCCAGGGTCTTCTACCTAATCGCAAACGATACAAATCTAGCCATGTGATTACAAGGTGTTGAAGTCGAACATGGTAGAAACCATTTGATTATTGGTCAATAATGTGAATCGTTAACAAATGTGAGGGAAATCACCAATGATGGCAATGATCCCCAAGGTATCTAGAGTACATCTCAACAAAATGCGAATAAACGAGTTGATGTAGAGCATTCGAGAGATCATTCAATCAGAGGTCAATGATGAGAACCTACTATTGAATATGAGGAAACCTGCCATTGAGGCATGTAGGAACCAAGGTACTAGTGGTTGAATTCTAAGCCTAATTCCTGGATAGTGATTTGGTGTCGACAGGAATAGACTCGTCGAAGGTGGGCCATAATGATTCCCACATCATCGACATGAAATCAGAACAAGAGATAATATGGACCGATGAGACAAGAGAATATGTACTGACACAAAGGGAAGGTTTGACATGAAGTGGAGGTGGACTCAAGGTGATAACCCTTTGAATATATAACGGCATGAAACAGAGGTTGGCAGCAGGGACTACTTGAATAGATAGAACCACAGGAAGTGTGAACTCATAGCAATAATGAGGACGCATGATCATAATGATGACACTATCAACAAGACTGACTACCCAAAACAAACAAGTTGAGGATGCATGCCATGTTCAAAGGTGATGACTCACAAGCTGCCAACAAGGTAAACTTGACTCATTTTCCCATTTTCCCATGACATGATGGACGAGTACCTCTTTGTTTTTTTTTACGAGCTTGAGGAGGATAACAGATGCTCGGTATAGCTCATCTCATAGATGAGTCCAATCTCACATGTTTTTTGAACCTGAGAAAGGAGGGGTTCATCCCAAAGTGGGCCCTTCGATGTTGAATTTTCACGAGTCCAAGGAAGGAAAACTCGGTCATCATTTCATGTTTAGAGAGTTTGAAAAGAACTAAAGAAGACTCCAATGGTCCTTTTTCGTAAGGTTAGCCTCATCGCCCGAAAAAGGGTAAAACAACGCGGGAGAGGACTCTTCCAATCATGATTGGATAGAGTATTCCTTTTTTGTAAGTAGTGCCCCCTAGTCCGAAAAAGGGGTAAACTATCACTAGGGAGACGATCATTCAAATCCTTCTACAAGTGTGAACGAATCAATTTCGCTCAGCCATCTTTTCCTATTTTAGGAGTCTTAAAAGAGCTTAAAGAGGACTCCATGTACAACTTTGTCATGGTTGATGATGTTGATGTATATTTAACTTCGGAATTTATTTCACATATATGTATATTGTATTCCTATAGAGATGTTATTATTCCTCTATACGGAAGTGTCGTCATTTATATTGTAAGTGTCGTAACTTATACTTGATGGGTTATTAGACCACCTTGTTGGGGTCGGCCCTATATAAGTCATGTGGGTCAAAGGGTTATTAGACCACCCTATTGGGGGTCGGCCATGTGGGTCAAAGGGTTATTAGACCACCCTAGTGGGGGTCGGCCCAGTCAACATTATGTTAAGTGGTTAAGTTGAGGCCGACCTAGTTGAGTAAATATCAAGTCAAGTTAGTGTATAAATAGAGAGTGTGTCTCTCTCATTTTACACATTATATTCTCTCACTCACACTTGGGAGAGTGGCGCACTTGTGGAGGAGGAGGCTCTGCTGCTAGGAGAAGACTATCTCTTGTATTCCGGTTGTATCATTGCTCTATCTATCTCAGAGGAAGTTATTGGGGTTTTTCACCTTTATGGTTTTCCCCAAGTAAACTCTATGTCTCTTGTGTGCTTGCATTATTGTGTCCATGATTGATATGCTGTAGATTTGCTGTACATGTTGTTCTCTTAGTTAAGATCCTAGATCAGATTGAAGTAAATTCTAAAAATTTAACATGGTGTCAGAGCTAGCCTGAAAGAAGGCATGACATGGCATGTATGACACTTGTTGCACTTATGATGCTAGGGCTTGATATGGAAAAAACCAGTCATCGTAACACTTTTGCTATAAATCCGTTTTGGAAACATTTTCGAATCTGAAACTTTTACAAGTCGAAGATCAGATCCCCATGTACCTTGTGTCCAAAGGAAAACCTCTAATTCGTTGTACTGTGTGATTTATGATCTGTACAATATAGGGTTTCTGCCTCTTCCATATCTGAGTCAAAATCAGTTGACCATGAGAAAAAGGTCATAACTTGGGCTAGGAAGCTCCAAATTAAATTTCGTAAAAATTTACAGGTAGTGCACAGACTGTACTATAATAGGAAAAAATTTTAGAGGCCGAAGGTGAACTAGTGACACGTGGAATGCCGTACAAGTTCGCTCTTTTGTATTATCCCATAAACAGGTCACGTTGCGACACTTGGCATAACTCTCTCTCAGAGAATTCAATTGAGGTCATCCCTATTAGTATGGAAAGATAACAGGTTTGGATATCTCAAGAAAATTGTTTAGAGGCCGAAGTTGAACCAGTGACACGTGGCATGCCGTACAAGTTTGCTCTTTTGTATTATCCCATAAACAGGTCACGTTGTGACACTTGGCATAACTCTCTCTCAGAGAATCCAATTGAGGTCAGACCTGTCGGGATGGAAAGATAACAGGTCGAGCTATCTCAAGAAACGTTTTCAAACCCTGTGGATTGAAATGTTTGGAGTTACACCAGAAACAATCAGGTACATATTTCTGTCAAAACAAAATTATTTTTGAGTACCTTCATTCATGGCTTCCGGAATTTAGGGCTTCAGAGAAAGTTGGAATTTTTGTAATCGGAGACCATGGCTGGATGCTACTCATCAAAATAGAAATTTAGAGACCAATATAAGATTTTTTGGTTGGGCAGAAGGTCGGGCTTGATCAAACCAAAGTTCGGGACTTTGATCGAAAAGATGGAAAATTAGGGCTTCTGCAAAAATTGGAATTTTGGAAATCTGTGACCACGGTTGGAAGCTCCTCAGAAGAATTGAAGCTTATAGTTTTGAATCAAATATTTTGGTTGGGTGAAGCTCCGGGAAACTCAAACCCTAATTCAGAGTCCTCCCTAGTGAATCCAGAAATCTAAAAGGCAATTTCGAGGGGTGACACTTTGCAGTTTTCAAATTCTGAATATACCAACTTGATCAGCTCATCAAGGTGCATATTTCTATCCTTCCGGAAGCTTGAAATTCAAAGTTTGAATTTTTGGGGTTTCTTTGACAAACCCTAATCCAGCTCCAGGTCCAGTTCTTGCAAATCAAGTGGATTAGGTTAATCCTAGAAGAAGATGGATTGGTCACCTGCATAAGTGAAGAAGTTCCTGTCTTAGAGGGAGATGAGGCTAAGGCCTTCCATAAGAAGATTACAAGCAATCTTGACAGGTATGGCTTATAGGTATGTTTCATGGTCAATTTTATCATACGTTTGTCTTCATATCATTACAGTACAATCTTGATTAATTACTGGACTTGTCGTATCACCTTAATAGAAGATATTCATTGATTAAGGCTTTGACACTTATGATTGTACTAATGCATTCTGATGTTGTATGAGGTTTATGTTGTTTACTAACACAAAAGGTACACCAAGAAAGTCAAATCATGTTCTACTTCAAGAACATATGCTCATGGTGACATGAATACAAAGATTCATCCATTGTCATGGATCACATAGAGGATCTACTTTCGAGGTATGTATAACTTGGTTCTACAATGGTTAACTTATGAGACATGCAGGTTACTAGCACAAGTCACTGAAGAGAACCAGAAGACATTATGCGGGTATGTTAGACATAACTAGCTAGCATGCTAATCCAGGTATGTTTTTCCTATATCAAGCTAGAATCCTACCTTGTGTTAGGATCTTATACTGTTGTGTTGTTGATAATGATTATTCATGAAGTCATAGGTTTGAATCATCATGGTTGTATGCATATTATGTTTCTTACCATAATTGATGATATGACTAACCAGAAGAATCATGAAGGTATAGGTTTGAATAATCACGGGTTTTATGCATATTATATCTCTTATCTTGATTGATTATTCAACTAACTAGAAGAGTCCTATGATCAAATAAGAATGTGTATGAGTAAAAGAAGACTTCCTTAAAACCTTGAATACTAATGTTTATTATCTGTGAATGATCATCAATATACATGTTTAAGATTATTGTGTTTTGATTATACTAATAAATGTGTGATTATGTATGAGACCTCAAGGATAACACAATGATGATACTAATAAGCATGCATAGTGATTAAGGATGGATGTAAGTTCAAGGACAGGTAATCCAGGAAGCAAAGATTAAGAGGGATCACAATCTAGTTGTCCCTGCAAGAAAGCAAAGGAGCACACTTCAGTAGTTTCTGCAAGGATGCAGATATTCAGAGGGAGTTGACCACTTCTCACAATCCACATAAGAATGGAGTTTCAGAAAAGAAGCAAAGACTGAGAGGGATTCAACCCAACAAACAAACAAAGATAAGTATTTGAATTGTCATTACTTGCATATTTTATTGTTTAAATAATACTGTTCAATAATGTATATACTGATGTTCCTAGAATTAGGTTGTGTATTATGCATATTAGAATAGTTGCATTGATGAACAGCACACTACTAATATGCATGGGTAAGTGGCCTATGGCACTGTACAACATTCCATTGCCACTTATCTAGAATGAAACCTCTTTGCTGACATGTTGGGAGTTGTGCACACTCTTAACACTGTTCTAGTAGAGATTGGAAGGCATCTAGAAAGTTATGGGATATGGATAAATGTTGTATTGAAGCATTGGCTAAGATAATTGCATGACTGTATGACATATTTCTTTATGTGTAAGAATTTGTCTGAAAATTATAAGATGTTTCTAATCATGCAATTTAACTTGTTTTGTAGGAAAGACCATATACCTTCACCTACAAAAGAAGGACTACAACATTTGTTCAAGCAACAAAATTATATATTGAAGATATTGAAGTTCCCAGTATATGGGAAGAATGCCATGATCCGTCGATCATGAAGAACAGTGTTTGGGATGCGGTCCCAAGAGCTGAAGGGAAGTATGTTGTGACTTCTAAATGGAACTATCAAATCAAGCATGTTGCAGATGGCAACATAGAGAAATATAAAAGTGATGAAATAGAATATACACCAGATGGATTTCAAGACAGCTTTCTTGAATGGTGTAGTCATATATGTGTGCAGAACTTGGGGATGATGCACTATTTGTTTTTGGCATGAAGGTGTGGCAGAGTGCAGATGGAATCTTCCTTGGACAAGGGAAGTATGCAGTAGAGATCCTGAAGAGGTTCGGGATGATGGACTACAAGGCTATGGCCACACCTATGGAATCGAACCTGAAGCTTCCGTGTGATGCTCCATCTGATCCAGTTTATTATGGGCTCAATTATGATGCAAATCAAAAGTTAAACCTGCAGGGTTATGTTGATTCAGATTGGGCAGGCAGTGCTGCAGACAGGAAGAGCACATCTAGGTGCTGCTTCAGTATGGCATCAAGTGTGATCTCTTGGTTTAGCAGGAAGTAGTCTTATGTAGCACTGAGTACAGCCAAAGCTCCTATACATTGTGATGGACAAGAAGATTGCAGATGTGCTGACAAAACCACTAGCCAGAGTGAAGTTCGAGTACTTCATAGATAGGCTTGGTGTTCTTCGAATTGATGACACTTCGAGGAAGAAGTGATGGACACATTTGCAGAGGCCATTCCAAGCATGTTGGAAGGAGGATCCTTCACATGGATGTGGATGTTAGCGCTGGATGATGAGCACCAGGACGATGCTCCAGTTACTGCTCTGTATATGCATCAGGATGATGCTGGATATGATCAGTTGGATCATTTGTATGTATTTTGTACATGCATCATGTTGGATGCTTGGACCATGTATCTGTATATGTATCAGGTGGATACATTGTATGATCAGGTAGATCATGTATGTTGACATGTATCATGTATGATCAGGTGGATCATGTATCTGTATATGTATCAGGTGGATACAAAGTATGATCAGGCAGATCATGTATGTTGATATGTATCATGTATGATCAGGTGGATCATGTATTTGTATTTGTATCATGTGGATACATTGTATGATCAGGTGGATCATGTATGATGATATGTATTAGGTAGATACTTGGTATGCATCAGATAGATGCATGATATGATCAGGATGATTGTGGATGACGAGCTAAAGGATGTTGCTCCAGATGACTTGCAGCAGGATGTTGCAGTGATGATGATCAGGATGATCATGTATACATCAAGATGATGTATGGTGAGTATCAGGTTGATACTCTATGGCCGTGGATCAGGTTGTGCAGATGAGCATATAATTTGGCCCTGGGAGATTTGGAGATAGTCTTTTGAGGTTTTTCCTATGGCATATAATTTGGCCTTGGGATATCTGCCAAATGCTCTTTCGAGGTTTTTCTCTGGGAGGACATATAATTTGGCCCTGTGAGATCTACAGATAGTCTTTCAAGGTTTTTCCTATGGCATATAATCTGGCCCTGGGATATCTAGCAGATGCTCTTTCGAGGTTTTGTCCTATGGCATATAATATGTCCCTGGGAGATCCGATAGGTTGGGCAGTGTGCTCGTAATAAGTCCTGGGATGCTCTTGCGAGGTTTTTCCATTACCACATATAATCTGTCCCTGGGAGATCCTATAGGTAGAGCTGTGTGCTTGTAACAGCCTAGGATGCTCTTGCGAGGTTTTGTGGTGACCACATATAATCTATCCCTGGGAGATCCTATAGGTAGAGTTGTGTGCTTGTAATAGCCTGGGATTCTCTTGCGAGGTTTTGTGGTGAGGTCACATATAATATGGCCCTGGGAGATCCTATAGGTAGATCCGTGTGCTCGTAACAGCCTAGGATGATCTTGCGAGGTTTTGTGGTGAGGTCACATATAATATGGCCCTGGGAGATCCTATAGGTAGATCCGTGTGCTCGTACCAGCCTGGGATGCTCTTTTGAGATTTTGTGACACACGTAATAAGTCCCGAGGATTCCACAGTATGGCCAGTGATGACGAAGACCTGCAAGTGGTGGGCCTACATCCAGTATGAAAAAGGACTAGCTCTGTAGAACTTCCTATGATGAGTAGATTCAGATATTGATTGAGATAGCAGCAGCAGTGACGATGATGATGTCTCGATGACGATTATCCAGTGACGATGATCCAAAGATGAAGACTTATGCTAGAAGACCTGTGTCGATAAATACCTTCCTAGTTAAGAGGGAGTGTTGATGTATATGTAACTTCGGAATGTATTTCACATATATGTATACTGTATTCCTATAAAGATGTTATTATTCCTCTATACGGAAGTGTCGTCATTTATATTGTAAGTGTCGTAACTTATACTTGATGGGTTATTAGACCACCTTGTTGGGGTCGGCCCTGTATAAGTCATGTGGGTCAAAGGGTTATTAGACCACCCTATTGGGGGTTGGCCATGTGGGTCAAATGGTTATTAGACCACCCTAGTGGGGGTCGGCCCAGTCAACATTATGTTAAGTGGTTAAGTTGAGGCGGACCTAGTTGAGTAAAGGTCAAGTCAAGTTAGTGTATAAATAGAGAGTGTGTCTCTCTCATTTTACACATTCTATTCTCTCACTCAGACTTGGGAGAGTGGCACGCTTGTGGAGGAGGAGGCTTTGCTACTAGGAGAAGACTATCTCTTGTATTCTGGTTGTATCATTGGTCTATCTATCTCTGAGGAAGTTATTGGGGTTTTTCACCTTTATGGTTTTCCCCAAGTAAACTCTATGTGTCTTGTGTGCTTGCATTATTGTGTCCATGATTGATATGTTGTAGATTTGCTGTACATGTTGTTCTCTCAGTTAAGATCCTAGATCAGATTGAAGTAAATTCTGAAAATTTAACAGATGATCGAGTACGACAAAGGAAAAGTAAACTCGGCACAGTTCCTTTTCCGTAAATAGTCTAGCGAGGCCAAATAAAGTGATAAACCTATACTCGTTAGACACACCTTTTTACTCTAATTCGGTAACGAGCACGATAATGGTATCAAAAGTACTCAAAATATTTTTCATGTTTAGATCTAGACCACGAAAAATGAAAAGTAAGCTCGAACCACTTTTCATGTTTTAACCCGAGCACGAAAAAAGTGAAAAGTAAGCTCAAACACCATCTTACTGTTTTTAATGAGCTCGAAGATAGGTTGGAAGAATGCTCATGATGTCTACTTCATTTTTTAACGAGCTTGTAACAGAAAATGAACTGTGCTCAGGATAATTTTCATGGTTTAATGAGATCGAAACCGAAAAAGGAAAGTATGCTCGAAAATGTTCCCAATGGTGAACTTCTTCCCGTCATGAAATCCAAAGGTTGGTACATGCCCCCAGCATGATTGCTAGAATTAAGTGACTTAGCTCCAACGTGGTGTGGAGAGGCGATCGAGTTGACTTCAATGTAACTTCCAGAGGTTGAAGACATGCCCCCAAGCTTCATTTCATTCTCCTAAAGTATAGGTGGGTGAAAAGAAGGTTCAGGTACTAAGTCTATCAGGAGACTTGACTCAAAGGGAAAGGATATGTTTCATTTTTTAATGAGCGTGACACAGGAATAGAACTCTGCTCAAAATATTGGTTTCATATTTTAATGAGCTTGAAGCCAATGGTAAACTCTGCTCATGGTTAAGGCCCATTGATGGGTTCCTTCCCAACATGATGACCAGAGGTTGGTAAATGCCCCCAACATGATTGCTAACGGTTAAACATGCCCCCCAAGCTTCGTTTCATCTAACTACTCTTCTTCCTTACCCAAAAAGAAATATGGCTACTAATCTGAATGTGCTCGCCAGGCGGGGTAGGGAGAACTAGGACCAAGTGACCCAGGCAGATGAAATGAAGGTTCAAATCCTAACTCTAGCAAGAGACTCAAACAAATGGAAGGGAGATCTATTTCATTTTTACACAAGCTTTAAAATAGATAATAACAATGCTTGAAAGGGTCCTTTTTATTTTTTAACGAGCTTAAAACAGAAAAAAATTATGCTCGAAGGTAGTTTCATTTTTATGCAAGCTTGAAACTGAAAGTAAACTATGCTTGGAATTGATTTCATTTTTATACAAGCTCGAAACCAACGGTAAACTGTGCTTGAGGGTCGGTTTCATTTTTTAACGAGCTCGAAACAAAGAATAAACTATGCTCGTAGGAACCTATTTCATTTTTTAATGAGCTTGAAATAGAAAGGGAACTATGGTCATAATGATGGTTGGTTTCATTTTTACACAAGCTTAAAACCAAAAGTAAACTATGCTTGGGATGATGGTTGGTTTCATTTTTTAATGAGCTTGACACCGGAATAGAACTTTACTCCAACGTCCCCCCCCCCCTAGGGGGAAGAAACCACTAAAACATGTGGAACATTTAGGGAATTCTGGTGACTAGGAGTCATGTGATGAGTGGGTGTCACAAAGGAAAGCTGATCGATGGTCACAACATTCCCATGATGGGGAAAATACATCACTCGAAAGAGTGAGGACACTACAGCCTTCATTGCATAGACGTAATCATGTCCAAGGAGTAGATTAAAATCTAAGGGACCTTGCATGACCATGACATCAATACAGATAGTGTTCCCTCCCAAAGTGATAGGTAACTGAGGAAGAGACCCTAAAGGTCCAGTAGGCCTTCTATTGAAAGCCAGTATCTGGTCAGTTACAGGCACAAGCCGAGGAGAACCTAAGGCTTGCCAAGAAGATGAGGATAAAATACTAATAGAAGCTCCCTCATCCACTATGGTGCGAAATATTTCCTTATCGAAAACTCCTATAGATATCTGAAAAGGAACAATCGAAGGAAGATGAGATTCTGTTAGACCATTCTAATCAAAGGAAATAACCTCAGTACTTGGAGGGGGTCCCATGGAAACAAACAGGGTTTCCCCTTGCCAAGGACATTCTGAACTGATAAGGAAAACATCAGCGGTTTCCAATTCACTTTCGCTTTGAAGATAAGAATGAGACAAATATTGTGTCAAGATCACTGCTTCAATCTAGGCTTTCTTCAATGAAAGAGCGGGACTGGGTGGAGATGACATCGACTCGATCACTTCACTCTCAGAAGGGAGAGTGGGATCAATTGCACATGAAACTGAATTGATCACTTAGTCAACTAGCGGGGGGTCGAGGGACAACTTACTATCGTTTGTTGGAAGCACCAGTTGAGAACTTGTAATATCTTCCAACCACTGCGAAGCTTCGTCCATGCTCGGACAAGGGAAAGTACGGTTCATACCCTTGCATATCAAATAGGGATATACGACTTTACCCTTCCGACCATTCACCAAGGGGTCACTGGTTGAGGGAGTGTCATCAACATGATAGTTAGAGGTTGACAATACAATTGGTTTGGGGTTTTTAGACCACACTTCTGACACACAGGAAAGACCGAAGCAATCCTTGAGAAGGTGATCACCCTTGCAAAGTTTGCAAGGGAACTTGGCTTTACGGGGTGTTTTCGTAGAATGAGTGCCATTAGAGGAAACTGGTTTACGCTTGGTCTCTTTCTTATCCTTCTTCTTCTTAACTTTCCTTTTCTTCTTCTTCTTATCCTCCCGATTACTAACACTATTGCTTTGATCAAGCAAGGAAGAAGGAACGGAAGAAGATTCATCTGACAAAGAAGTGGAAGGATTAGTTTTGGATTGACTCTCTTGTGGTGGAGAGTTAACATTCGAAACATTGGGTACAACCAGAATCACCGAATTGAATAACCACACTGGTAATTCTATGGTTAATCCAGGAAGATTTAACATGGCAATAAAGGGAGGGCCAATATCTCCAACTGGAGGAAAAGTAAAAGGTACCCCTTGAAAAGGGGTCTCCAGATTGGTATTCCCAGAAGGAGCATGGGTGCATAGAGGTAGATTCTCCATGAAACAAAACTAAGTGATGTGGACGAAGTCTTGTTAAAAATAACTCAAAACCCTCAGGAAACCGAGTGTGCGAAAGGGGAGCTAGGAAAAGACAAGGCTCACGGGCCAAAAGAGTAAGCTCAAAAAACTATACTGAGGCCGTTGCCACAGTAAGCGAGCTGTACAACAAAATGGCCATAATTCCAACAAGCATCCCTACAAATAAAAAGACCCTCTACAAGATAGCAAGCAAAACCTCCTAACTAAGAGCTGGAGACCTCAACAAATTGTATCCTTCACAAGGTGATGAAATCCAAGTCGAACAATACAAAATGAGAGACCAATAATGGAAGGATATCCCCCTACCGAAAGGGATCTTGGGTAAAGAGCCCTAGAAGAAAAGTCACTAAGCTACCTCGTTCATGACATGTTGGAAAAGGTTTTCGATGCTTCTGCCTTATCACCCTTGCATTACTATGAATACAAGGAAGACAATGATCGATGTTGCCTTAGGGCTCAGTGGAGTGTGGCATTCCATAGAGTCCGTCCGGTTCTCAATATTGCAGTGGTTTCACCCCTAAAAGTTTAAAATACTTAGGAGGCCCCTCCACAAACTGGTGTATGACCATGTCAACAAATACTAGAGGATTTTAGTTCCTTGAAGACAACGACTATGTCTCAGATAAAAAATGACAAGGGGGAATTATTTTGATTCCTATCCCCGGTGTCCTACCTAACTACCAAATTCTTTTGATTTCCTCAACTGAGGTTAATGATGGTTTAGTTAGGGAGATTAATTTTAGAGGCTGTCTTACACAATCGGGTTATGGAAGTGCAACTTGATGGTGTTGTGATGACTGAAACCATGCAAATGAATATGAATTGAAATGAGCCTTTTTCTTCGATGAACACTAGCTAATGTAAGGAAGAATTCTTTCTATTCCCAATATGTACAACCCAATGCAAATGCAATTTTATTTCTTTTCTAAATGATAGAAAGAAGTAAAATATGTACCCAAAACTAACCCAAAGCAATGATAAAGTTCTTCATATGAACACCAAACGTAATGATTCTAATCCATTTCTTATCTTTTCACACTTGAAAAAGACACATCCAAGCTACTGAAAGAAAGATTCTACAAACGTTTCCAATTAGGTGGAAGACAAAGAAAAGCACTCAACAATTCTATCTTTAACTCGAATGTACACAATTCTGAAACAAGCCTTCCTTCTTCTTATGAATTTGAGACCAAGAATTGAAAATGATCAAATTAAAGCAAGAAGAACATATATGTTTTCCAGTTTCATGAATATAGCAAAAGAGTGACAAAACCAAGCTTCTCTTTGGACTAAAGCGAAGACAAGGAATCAATCTTTCCCAACAATCATTAGATAGGATGTACACTAAATAAGATGCCAAGCAATCCAATAACACCAAACCAAAAAATGATCTCAAAACCTTAATATGGGTCAAAACAATTGTAGGATGCATGATTCATGGCCCCCTAGCCATGAGGGGGAATTTCCCATTTCGCTTAAAAATGCAAGCAAAACACTAGTGTTTACTCAAAGGGCCAACATGGATCCAAATCTCAAAAATACCCAAAAATAACCAAACAAACAAAATAAAAACACTTTCCAGGAACTACCATGGGCCTGTAGGTAACCTGGGAGCGGTACTGATAGGCTACCGTGCTCTGGACAGTGGTTAAGGCACAGTACTACCGCTCTGTAGGCAGTTATGGGGGCATGGTAGTGTGTGAACAGGGGGAAAGAGGCAGAATTTTGAGAAAAGATTTTGAATTTTCAAGGGTTTCCCAACCCAGAGGACTTACTGATCTATAATAGAAGTCCAATGCAGAGAAAAGGGAAGTGAATGAGGGTGAAAGAACCCAATTCCTACAATTAATGAGTGAAAGCAAACTTCACAAGCAAAGAAAATGGATTCAATCCCCATCGGAGTTGCCAGTTTTTGTTCTAGATATTTCTCCCTATGGAAAGGTAGAAACTCTCTTAGGATAAAGCAGGATGCACTGACTCTATTCTAAGACAAAAAGGAAACAAATGCTACCTTGAGTTCCTGAACTAATCTTCACAACAAGATCAAATTCATTCAGAAGAGATGAAAGATATAACTCATCTTCCAATTCGACGTTTGTCCCGCTTCTAGCTCTTGATCCCAAAGCTCCAATGTAGGATCTGTTGAAATCAAACAAAGGACAAGCATGCGATCTTCAATATACTTTGAAGCAAAGGTTAAGTTCAAATCTAAACTAGATACATTTCATATCAAATATTTATACAATACACATGAAATGGGGAAAACAAGACAAGTTATCTTATTAAGAAGCTTGAAATGTGCTTACAAAGGTTGCTTGATGTCCAAGCCAATCCTCCAGCTCCAAGTGCTTCCTCTATCTATCTCTGCAGAATTCTGAAGATCATAGGTTGGATGCCTCAAAAGTCCTCCCCTTACTCATGGAAGACCTCTCTCTTATAGAATTGGGAAGGTTAACCAACAAGAGAGAAGTGTGAATCTATGGAGGGTTTAATTGATCAGGCCAGCTAAACAAAGAAGGAGTTAGGATCGAACCAAAGGTGGTAATCCCAATAAAATCTCTTCGAAGGTCGAATCCCAAAGTCCAAGGAAAAAAAGGATAATTTCGGACTACCGCGCCCCTATAACAGAGCATAACGCGGTAGTATCGTGCCTCAAAGAAGGAGCAAAATGCGGTAGTGTTGACTACCGCGCCCCTGTAGATGTGCAGGGAGTGGTAGTTCTCACAAATAGAGCTAAGCTGGGTTGGCAGATGGCATAAAAAGTGTTTTCTTTCAGTGTTTAGTCAATGGTTTTCATTCTGGATGATCAGATGATCTTTAAGGGAAACTGTCATTTAGGTCGCTAGTGCAAGGACGTGACACTAATAGATAATGTTAATATTGAGGTATTACAATATCTTTAAGGTCTGATGTTAGGAGGAACACTTCCTGGAATTAAGTGAATAACAAGGTCAAAATCTCAAACAAGTGGAAGACCATTTGCAATATCTTCAAATACCTTGGACTACTTATCAATCGCCTTTTGGAGATCCAAGGAAATAAGAGACATAGATGTTTGAACATCTAATGAGCATAATTGCACAATAACACCTTGATGTCCCTTTTTTATCAAATTTTCCATTCCATTAGAGCTTATCACCTTACTTGATTTCCCTGTGATACCCTTTAACTCATATGATTTTCCTTGGCATAAAAATTTCATGAAAAGCTTCTGAAAATTAAAAGCCACTATTCCCAATAATTGTAACAATTGAACTCCTAAGACAACATCAACACCCCCATCATAATAGAAATCATTGGACTATTCAATACATATTCCCCCATAATGAGATTGATATTATGGAATTTTCTTGAGCAATTGATAATTCTTCCATCTTCAATCATTACTTGAAACTTTGGTGCTCGATATACAAATCAATTGAGAACCTTGACTAATTAACAATGAATGAAATTATGAGTATTATCGGAATCAATCAACACAAATACCTTTTTCTTTTTGATATATCCTTCAATATTGAGAGTTTGAGGAGTGCTAATTCTAGCCAGTACATGATAGAATATGGTGGGAGTAATCTCTTCGGAATTAGTATCTTCTATTTCTTCATCTTGAGACAATTCTAGTTCTTTCGGTGCTTCTTATTCAATTTCTTCCTCTTCTTCACAATCTATGTAAAATATTTCCTTCTCAGTGCACTTGTGGCCCTAACTATATTTGCTATCACAACTGTAACATATCCCTTTTACTCTTTTTTCCTTTGGTTTTTGTGGTGTCAACCTTGTAGGTTGTGGATGACTTCTTGCCGCACTTCGTTTTTTATAGTTGTAAGTGGTAGACTTCCTTGTTGCCGTAATTTTGTTTTCAAACTTTCTTTCCACCCTAAAAGCATGCTCCAAGGAATTAGGTTCCCAAAGGAGAACCTCATGTTGGATGTTATCCTTCAAATTTCTAATTAAGAGATATAAGAAAATATCTTCTGAAATATTCTTCACTTTCAGACTTGGCTTCTAAAACTACTTGATGTGCTCTGTAACTGGGCCTTTTTGCTTTAGATTTTCCAATTGGCTAAAGAAGGTGTTGCTATTTATATCCGTATAATGTGCAATCAATTCTTCTGTGAATATAGACCATGAGATAATAGAGTCCTTTTTATGGTCACGAAGCCATTGGTACCATACAAATTGATCAAGCTCTAAATATAAGGATGCAATAGTTCCCTTTTGCAAAGTTGGTACTTGGTGTAGATCAAAGAATTGCTCCATCTGGAATATCCAAGTTATTGGATCATTGCCATCAAACTTTCTCATGTCAATTTTAGGAAGTTGGGTACCCTTTGGTGACCATCCTTGATGACTTCCATTACTAGAATCATTTCCTCTTGGAATATCCATATTCATGGAATGTTTCTCAACATGGAAATTATCTTTATCCTCCAAAGTATCTGGGAACACATCCCTTGAATTTTGTATGAGATTAGAAATATTGTTCAACTTCTCCTCTAAATTGAGTAAATAAGTTGTTCTCACTGAACCTTTCATATTTTCCTCCATTTTATTCAACTTCTCCTCTAAATTAACTAGATCAACTTTTTTCACGGTCCCTTCAATCATATCCTCCAATTGGGACACTCGAAAAGATAGGTCTTCCCTTTCATATTAAGTCGGGGATGGATCCTATGGTGGTTTGAGGGGAGTGTGAGTTTTTACACTTCCTTTTGGTGGAATTTTCATCAATATAAATAGATATCACACCCTAGGTTTCACCAGAATTAGATCCTTCTACTCAAAGATATTCAAATTTAAAATGGCATACCACTTTCAAACCTTGATTGAAAGACTATTTTATGGATGGATTATGACTAAGTTAAATTTGATTTTTAAGCTCCTCTGGGTATGAAACTTCAGCTTGATGTATCATGATGTGTCAATTTTCCAATGTTGCAGTTCTAACCTATTTATGATGTACCAATAAGAAGTTATTGTGAATCTCCCAACACTTCTTATTTTAGGTCTTTCCAGAAAAGCTAACTTGTAGGGTCTACCACATGTCCAATATTTCATATATAGGGTTAAAAACCTACTAAAGATATTGTAGTATGTATTATTTCTAATGCAACACGTCTCACTCAATTTGGATCTTGCATTCCCTAGATAAGACCTTTTTCCCCAAAACACATATTTTAGATAAGTTTTTGGACTAGTAAAAAACCCTAGCTTTAGAGGCAAATATCTCCAACGTTGTGAAGTCTCAGGATCTGAAAATTGGACCACAGATAGATTGGCATGTTCTAGATATGGATTTTGAATATCTCTTTCTGAATCCTTGTATCAAAAAATGTATAAGAAAAGTTACAAGATGCCTCATTTTGAAGAAACCAATGATCTTGAGGAAAGAGCTCTAATACCAAATGTTATGCAACCAAGCCCCAAATATAACATAAAAATAGCAGAAATAGACCAAAATAAAGTAATCCATGACCTAATAATGAAGAACTGATATGAATAACAATCATATTCGATGCAACAACCTCCTTACACAATGTAATAAGTAACAAGACAAGACAAGATACAACGATGACTAAAATGAAAAGGTCTCCTTTCTATATAAAGGAGACAAAGGGGTACAATAAAAACTAATAGACCCACCAATAGACCCAATCTGACATCAATAATATGTAATGCACCATAATAAAGGGTTAATGTGCAACTACATAAGGTGTAGTGTGACAATATTTAGGTCTTAACATCGTCTAAGACTTTTTTAAGAATGGAGGAATGAAAAGGAAAGGATCTCTTGCTCCCTAATGCTTGATGGATTTCGTAATGGAAATTTGAGAATAGTGTGATCTACGTGAGTTTTGAGAATTACTCTGGGGATTGGGAGATCTCATCTACTTTTTGGGGATTGTATGCTCTTTGCAACCCCTATTTGCTTGGAAGGCATGTCAAAGGGGTATTGTGGGGTACATCAAGTGAGATTTTCTTTCCTTTAATTTGTGACTTATTGTATCCCATTTTGTTTATATTGTTCTTATATATTAGGTACCTTGTCCTAGCCATGCTCTTAAT
The DNA here is from genome assembly GCA_027924585.1 of Larix kaempferi. Lineage (NCBI taxonomy): Eukaryota > Viridiplantae > Streptophyta > Pinopsida > Pinales > Pinaceae > Larix > Larix kaempferi. Next base: position 23,566,765 of record BSBM01000486.1, read on the forward strand.
GCGTGATAAGACTCTCTTATATGAAGAGTATATGTAAGGTGTATTTCCTTTCATTTTGAGATTACATGTTATGAAATTCTTTTGAATTTGATCTATCCTCCCTCGTATTATCTTAAGATGTTGAAACCCCAAACTTCACAGCCATATAATATAACACCGGTGATGCGATTCTCAAATGGGAATTTCTTCTTATCCCAAAACCAAAAGTCTATTGATTTATAACTATTTTTAAGTCCATAATAAGAATTCCACCCTCATATCCTTTTCTCAATTTTATACTTCCACTTAAGTTTGCTATGAAGATTAGTTCCAACATATTTGTATTAAGTTAGTTCCTTCAAGCTATATTTTTCATACATGAAATTAGCATCAATGATTTTCTTAATTTAATTATCATTACCTTTGTTTTGTTAGTGTTAATAGTCATACCCATACTAGAACAAAAATCCTTGAGAATTTTCAGTTACTTGTTGAGATCATAGGAACCCCTCTCCATAAGAATAGTATCACTATTGTAAAGAGGAATGTTTATGTCTACCCCAACTAAAGTCATGCTGACACAACCTATTTGTAACACACTAATTTTGATCCCATTGCATTAAACATGTATATAATGTAATATCATTATAAAATCGAGGTGAGGATCCCAAATCCAAGGCCCCACCATTGATTTATCATTTATGTATCGACAATTAAAAATCGATGCATGTGAATCATGCGATAGCATGGCATGATAGAAATCATGAATATGATGTAAATATGTATTTTAATAAAAATACCCACAACTAGCTATGAAATGCAACAAGAGTATGGGGACATGAGTTTTACAAGGAATAGGGAGGGAAATATTTAAACCATTGAAGCCAAGTGTCAATAAGAGAACCCATCAACCATTGTAACATCCCGAAAAAATCACAAAAATTTAAAATTTTTCTATGTGACATTTATTGCTTATTTACTGTATGCGGAAATAGAACAAATCATAAAAGCTTAGTTAACTGTACTTAAATGCCAGCTGGTTTATAAATAAATAAATTGCGACTAAAAGATTTCTGATTATGTTTCGATGTTTTTCCTATTCAACTTTACTATTGCAAACTTCTATTGTTGTTGTTTATAAATGTTGAATTTACTGCTTGACTAATGTGCTTATGTTGATTGATGAAGGGGTCCTTCAGACACCCCGAGGCTTACTTAGCATTCGTGCTAAAGCATGTGATTTCGTACTTGTGACAGCTTACACGTAAGAGTTTAAATTGTGACAAGTGACCAACAGTTTTTCAGTAGGTCTCTTTTGTCAATGATTGAAGAGATAAAGACTTTTGGGCATTCTATCGGTGAGAAACTTGGTTCGAAACTTTAAAGGTGTTCAAGTTTAAGATATCTGAAAATGAATATTGATACTAACAGTACATCTCAGATTGTAAAAATTATAGTCTTGTAATTAAATCATGAGAAGGTCTATAACGATTGTGGCTTGGTTTGTACTCAGATATAACTATGGTTTTCATTCGAGTTTCCTGTTATATTGTACATGAATGTTTATCTTCTTTTCCCAAGCGATTTCGTAGAAACTCTATATAAGTAGTTTGAAATATACCATTATAATCTATTTGCAATGTACTTGAAATATTTACCAATTATTATATAAATTAACTTTATATAATAAGGGTGAGTGTATTATCGTGACTCATTTTGATGCTATGTCATCCTTGGTAATTTTCTATTATGCTTTGTGTACACTTATGTGACCCTAGGTGGTGCTCATGCAACCTATTTGATAATATCCAACCGATACAAATTATGTGTCAACATTTCAAACTATATGCAAATATTATGGATTAAATGCAAAGTGTTGAAATACTAAGTAAATATTATATATAAAATAACTATAAATAACATTTGTGCATGTGTATAACTTCGTGGCTTTATTGATATATTATAGCCTTGGTGAGAAACTATAGAGGGTTATGTGCATTTTACGTGATCTATGTAATACTTATACATTGGTGGTGACATTCCATCCAACCCTTAATCTAATTGTTACAAGGGTGATATGTCCAACCTTATCATAACCGTAACCATATTGTAATAACTACCTGATGTGAATGTTACTGCGCAATATAGGTTGGCGAAGGTAATTGAATCCTGTGCATTGAATGCGCACAACTATCAAGAATAATGGAAGTCCATTGTGGATGGCACATTAAGCCTGGATCATGTGATACCTTCATGGTGTAACCACTAAATGGTTGAGTTGTAAAGTTGACAAGGGTTATGTGTTGCCGAGCAGGCTCCTTCGTGGCTGTAGCAATGATGTTTTCAATTAATTTGATAGACAGTTTGTAATTTCGTAAATCCCAACGGTGATCTCCACCGTCGATCTTGCAAGGGTTTTCAATGCGTTGGTTAAACCCTACCTTTGCTACGATTGATGAGTTATAGTGTCTTTTGTTTCTTGGTAGTGGTAGCTCTGCGTGGCCGACAGGCTGAGGGTTTGTAGTTTGGTTGTTCTACCTGTGGAGGTGTAGTTCCTGAGTTTTGAACCCGAAACCTATGAAATTTATAGAGCCGAGTTCTCTCTATCTTGTACAGTGTTGAATGCTTTCGGTTGTCAATCTTAGAGTTTGTTTTGGGTGATTCCATACCCAATTTGTTGAGGGTATATTTATTTTAATGTTGGGTTTGTAATGAATGGCCATGGGCCTCGCCAAAGTTGCTACTTCTCTCGGCACTATTTCACTATGTTGAAAAAGTTGGTGGTTTGATGTTGGCTTCAGCTATACCAGCATTGGACGAGTAGGGTTTCATGGCAGTTACATCTATCCCGACGTTTAACATTGCTATGGCTATCATTTAAAAAGGTAATGTGTTTGATTTCCTTCGTTGTAATGTCATACCTAAGTGCTAACGGTTATTCAAATGTGGATACTGAAATCATTCATCTCAAGATGTTGTTTTAACCATGCCTGTAATGTCCTTGCAGGTGAAATATTACATGGCTCCTACAATTGGGCGTTTGAAGGTTGGAAGAATACCTATACCAACCGGTAAGCCTCGGCATTTGTCTTGAGACTCTGTGTAGATGAAGGAGATGGCTGACAGTGTGATGTTTGTGTGTTTGTTTTTAACTCAGAGAGTTTTGTAAGCTATAGCGATAGCATTGTGAACCTTTATAGTATGGGGAGGTAATACCTCGAACCACAAAGCAATGCCATGACTGTGGTGTAACAAAGATTTTCATTCTCAGACTTAAAATAGTGAATCTTCTCGTTATCAAAATGGTTCTATGTTTTTATGTTTGATAGATAGAAGTTATTCTGGTGGAATGAAATAGAAGCTTTTGATATGGTTCCGTCTGTAAAGAACGTCTGTGAAAACTGCATAGCTGTATCGTGTCTATCCAGACTTGGATATTGTGATAATACTTTGATTTCTATAAATCATCTGGGGTATGTTTTTGTTTTTAGATACATTAGATAAATTTTGAGGTCAAAAAATGGCCTCAAAACAAAGAAAATGTACTATAAAAAACAACCAATCACATTATAGTAGATGACATCATCCCCCTTGGTTCAGGTGGCATTGCATGAGTTAAGAATGCTTATTTGTCAAATTTTATATGGTGGATGAAAACACTTAGTTAACCAAGGTAGTGGTGTAAGTACTTTTAAGTCATAAACTAAAGTATTCAAAATGATAGTCTTTTCATAAAATAATATTATTGTTATTTTCAAGTAAAGTACTCATAATGAATGTCTTTTCACATTTTCTCATAAAATAATATTATTGTCATTTTCAAGTGAAGTACTCTTAATTCATAAAGAAAGTCCTTTCACATTTTTTTATAAAATAATATATTATGATTTTTATGTTTTTAATTTTAAATTATATATTCACTCCATTCTATTTAATAACATAATGTCAAACTAATAAAGAATAATAATATATTTAATAAATAATATTAATAATAATGCAATGTGGATTATAATAATATTATTAACATTTTACATGTAAATAAATTCTCAATTAAATTACATTATATTAAATTCATGAGAAAAGTATTAAATATAAAAAGTCAACATAAAATTAAAAAAATAGCTCCTAAAAATATTTTTTATTATTTAATTTTATTTGCAAGTTCAAGACAAATAAATGCTAAAAGACAATAAATTTTTGAGAATTTACAATGAATCTTAGTCACATCAATGTAGACTTATTTTATTAATTTTATTTCTAGTGAATTTTGAAAAGCAACTCAACCATGGTTATTTATATTGTGCATAGAAAATAGTGTGGGAGGTGACTTGTCATATATACCTACCCCATAAAACCCCCAATTCATAATATTTTAATATATCTCATATTTTTGTAGTACATCTCTTAGGAGGCCATTTTTTGACCTCAAAATCTCTCTAATGATAGTTTAACTGTGTATGATTCGTCGATTTCTGGGCAACGTTATTCTATAAGTTCAAGTGTTAGGATTAGGGTTGTATGAAAACGTATGGCTTAACTTGACCAATGTTATGATGTCGAGTCTTCAACTCCGTCGAGTTATGAAATAAATGAAATGATAATCTATGTTTGATCTTTAAGGAAAAAGTCATAAGGTTTATCAAGCGTTGATGTGTATAATCTGTTATTGTTCTTCGAAATGGTCTCAGCACTAAACTTGTCTTTCTTGGTACTCTTGTCAGATTTGATTTGTCTACTGTTAATATGAAAAGGTGACTTTCAATATGTTATCTAAATCGATAATGCTAACTAGGTCTTCTACTGTGAAATGTTGAGATTAAATCTCCATTCTGTTTACATCTATAAGCTGGTAATGGATAACTCTGTTTAGGGTTATTGTATAAAATGGTAATGCTTTGGTTTTCACTGTGTGGTTTATGTTATAAAACGATGTGAGAATGTGTGCATGAAATAATTGGAAATTATTGTTGCCTGTATAAGAAATATCATTCTATTATAATTTGAAATTAAATTTGTAGTTATATTAATATAACCCTGTACAATTCAACTACCAAACATAAATAAAATTATTTGTTGTTAGAACAGAAAATCTATTCATTTGAAAACAAAGATATATATAAACTAGAAAATAGTATATGTAAATTTGGAAAACAATTTAGCTAAAAGTAAATGACAGTGAGGGTAATGTAAATGCATACACAGGAATTAACAGAAAGTAGAAAACTTGAGATAATTTATAATAATTTCATCTTCTCATTCACTTGGCTACTTGCCTATCTTGATCTATTCTACTTAACCTGTCTTTGTACTAGAGTACGATGTTATTCTTATTTTCATGGGGAAAAATGTAGAGACTAATTTCTTCAATCATTTCGATTTATACAGAATTACAAATTATTCAGGAAGACTGAAATAAAACTTTAACAGTAAAAAGTTTTAAGTAGATAACAGAACTTTAAAAATAAGATAGATAAGACAATAGAACCTGTAACTGATGATAGGCCGACAAACACCCAAGGAGGCTTGTTCCTCCCAACTTGCTTCAGAAGAAGCAGCTCAACTGCTGACTTCTAATGAACCCCCGAGCCTACTTACTGATCCAGTATGTGGGTGGAATTTGTGTAGAAGCAAGGCACTCAAAAATACCTTCTCCACTCAGTATCAACCTCCTGAAACAAATGCCTTCTCCACTCAGTATCAACCTCCTGAAACAAATGCCTTCTCCACTCAGCATCAAACTCCTGAACTCAATAAGAGTTTTGCAGTCTCACAACATGATCAACAACAGCATATCCCCTCATCAAATCTCTTCGATGCAAACACAGCAAAACCCCAAGGTAAATTTCCTCGTCAGGAAAAGTGATGAACCTTAGTTCATAATTTGATGGCTATTATATATACTGCCTAGGTCTTTTAGTGGTCAGTTTAGAATAAATGAGCCTCAAGCTCCAATCCCATCTTTCAGGGCACTATGACCACATTTCAAGGGAGTTATCCCATACCAACAGCTAGTTAGTTGCATCATGATGCTGCCATTTGTCCATTGCCTTCTACCCTAGATTCCATTCCACCTAGTGGATCAGTAACCACTCTTTCAACAGTCCTCTTAGGTGTTTGTCTCCTATTTTATTTATTAAATAATAATATATTGTACAAATTACAATCATCCTTCGACACCTGTCCAATACAAACTTTACAATAAAAGTTATCATAATGTTTCTAAACATAAAATGTTTTCTAGCTTAAAGGGTATGTTACAAACACCCCCTCTTAAGCTCAACCTCGTTCTCGATGTTGCTTATTCATCATCAAGTTCCTCATGGAACAAAACTAGATATGCTGCCCGCATACTACTTTCCAGTTCCCCAGTAGCTTCATCAGGGCTAAGGTGCTTCCATTGCACCTTTACCTACCCTATGGTGCGATTCCGAAGCATAATTTCCCTCCGCTCTAGAATACAGCCCGGTTCTACCTGAAAATCTCCTTCGGGTTCCACCTGTATGTCATTCCAATTCAGCACATGAGTAGCATCGTGCACATACTTCTTTAAAATAGAAACATGAAAAACATTGTGGATTTTTAAATTGTATGGAAATGCCAATTGATATGCAACAGCTCCTATCCTTGATAGGATTTCGAATGGTCCATAATACCTCGATGCTAATTTAGCATAGCTCCCAAGCTTCAAAGAACTTTTCTTGGGATTTACCTTTATGAAAACATGGTCTCCTACCTGAAATTCTCTTTCTGTTCATTTCAAATTAGCATAGCTTTTCTGCCAATCTTGGGCAACTTTGAAGTTACCTTGAACCTGTTTCACAGTTAGCTCCATTTCTTTTAATAGATCTGGTCCTAACATCAATCTATCTATAGGATTATCCCATGAGATTGGAGTGCAACATTTTCTTCGATACAAAATTTCAAATGGAATTAACTTTGCAGATGCTTGATAATTATTGTTGTAGGCAAATTCTGCTAAGTGTAAGTAATCCTCCCATTTAGATAGCTGATCTTTAACATATAATCTTAACATATTTTCCAAAATCAGATTTACTCTTTCTATTTGACCATTAGTTTGCAGATGGAAAGAAGTACTGAAATTCAACTTAGTATTTAATCCTTTAAATAGTGCTATCCAAAAGTTACCAGTAAACTTAGAGTCTCGATCTGAAATGATTACCTTTGGAATTCCATGCAAGCAAAAAATTTACTTCAGGAAAATATCTGCAATTTTAGAAGCCTTGAAAGTAGTTTTAATAGGAATAAAATGTGTAGCTTTGCTAAGTTTATCTATAACAATCATAATTGAGTCATTCTACTTCTGATTTTTAGGCAAACCTATAATAAAGTCAATGCTTATGATCTCCCACTTCCATTCTGGAATAGGTAAGGGCTGCAACAGCCCAGCTAGATGTTGATGTTCAACTTTAATAGTCTGACATTCAAAGCATCTAGCTATATATTCAGCAAATTCACTCTTCATGTTAGGCCAAAAGTACTCCTTTCTTAGCATAGTTATCATTTTCTGATAACCAGGATGACCTGAATAAGGACTCTTGTGAACTTCATCTAAAATCAACAACTTAACTTTCAAAAAATTAGGCACATAAATTCTGTTTTTGTAAATTAAGAAGCCTTTTTCATTAATACTGTAATCTGTTATAACATTTTCAGATGAATTTTCAGCCACTTTCTCATGTAATTTTTGGTAATTTTCGTCTTGCTTAATTCCTTCTTCGATCTAATTTTCCAGATCAGTTTTAAAAGTACTGATTGTTGCCACAAAACTTAATCTAGCCTTTCTGCTCAATGCATTAGCAACCTTATTTTCCTTTCCATTAATGTGATGGATCTCAAAATCGTACTCGCTAAGGAAAGCTAACCACCTAGCTTGCCTTGCGTTCATATTAGTTTGATCCAGTAAATACTTTAACCCCTTATTATCAGTCATTAAAATGAATTTTCTACCGATCAAGTGATGGCGCCACATCTTTAAAGCATGTATCATGACTGCCAACTCAAGATCATATGTAGCGTAATTCTTTTCATGTATTTTTAACTTCCTTGACTCAAAAGCAATTGCATGAACTTCTTGACTTAAGACCCCTCCAAGTCCTTCGTTGCATGCATCAGTGCATACAACGAAATCCTTATTAGGATCTGCAATTTTTAAGATGGGTGCAGTAGTTAACAATTCCTTCAACTTATTAAATATGTCTTGACACTTTTGATCCCATATGAATTTCTTCCTTTTCTTCTGCAAAGAAGTGATGTCGTTAGAAATTCTAGAGAACCCTTCGATAAACTTTCTATAATGCCCTGTTATTGCCATGAATGACCGTACATCCGTTACATCTTTTGGGACAGGCCATTCATTTATTGCTTTTATTTTATCAGGATCAACATAAATACCATCTTTTGAAATTATATGACCCAAATACTGAATTTTATCTTTATAGAAATCACACTTACAGAACTTAGCGTAAAGTTGGTGATCTCTAAGTACTTGTAAAATATTTTTAGATGTTCATCATGCTCTTCTTTAGTCTTTGAGTAAATCAGGATATCATCAATGAATATCACTACGAACTTATCCAAATATTTTTGCAGAATGTTGTTCATTAAACACATGAACACTACAGGTGTGTTAGTTAGCCCAAAAGGCATAAATACAAACTCATAGTGTCCATAACGCGTTCTGAATGCAGTTTTGAATATGTCCTGGTCTTTTATCTAGACTTGATGATAACCCGATCTTAGATCAATTTTAGTGAATATCTCTGCTCCGCGTACTTGATCAAATATATCATCTATGCAGGGTAAGGGATACCAGTTCTTAATTTTCATTTTATTAAGCTAACGGTAGTCAATGCACAAACGCATAGTACCATCCTTCTTTTTAACAAATATTACTAGCGCTCCCCAAGGGGACACACTGGGCCGTATGTAGTTTTTCTCTATTAATTCTTTTAGCTGAGATTTTAACTCATTCAACTCTAGAATATTCATCCTATAGGGGGGCCTTGAGTTTGGTACCACACCGGGTACTAACTCAATGGTGAAGTCAAGTTCCCTAAGGATGGGAATATCTTCTAGTTTTAACTTTTCTTCTTTAGATGTACATTCATCATTAACAACATTAATAGCAAATAGTTTACAACCTTTTCTAGCAACTCTCTTTACTTGTAAAGCAGAAATCTTCCTCACTGAAATCTGTCTATGAATTCCTTTCACTGTTTCTGAATTACCTTCATTATTTATACAAGTAAAAGATTTATCATAACAATTCAATATAACTCTATGATGTTCAAGCCAATCCATGCCAATTAACAAATCATATGAACCTAAGGGTAAAACATTCAGATTAACTTGTGTTTTCAGCTGTTTTAAAAATACTTCACAATTCTGAACAAAATCTGTAACCTTTCTTTTAGTTCCTGCTGCAAGCTGAACTAACCATGCATTATCGAATTTTTTATTTTTATCTTGCAACAGTTTACTAAAGTAGGTGAAATATAACTTAAATTCGCACCAGGATCTATCAAAATAGAAATAGACTCGTTTTGTATCGTACCTTGAATCTTGACCGTAGATGTTTGATGGTCTGCTTGATGGTTCTCCAATGCTGCGTTTATCCTGGGCATTTCTCTTGCGATATCTCCAACTGTAGGTTCGGCTTGCATAGTATGTATGTTGTTGGTTGTCCTCTTGTTGGGTGGGCAATCTGCTCTCTTGTGTGTTCTGCCACATTCATAGCACTTAATGCGTCATTTTTGCTCAGCGTACCTGTTGTTATTGTTGTTATTATTATTGCTGTGATTGTTAGGTACATTCCTTGTAGTATTAGTGTTCTGAGATGTATTATTCCGATAATTATTAGAAAAAGTTCTATTATTAAAGTTTTTCTTAAAACCTCTAGCATTCTGATTAAAATTCTTCTTTTTATAGTCATACTGATTATTTTTACTATTCTTCCAGCCAGTTGTTCCTTCTCTTTTTCTGTTTTGGTCAAAACAAAAATTTTCCTTCCTCATGGCTTCTTCCAAAGTGGAAGGATTCTCATACTCAATACAATCTTTTATATTAAATGGTAAACAACTGAGAAACCTTTGCACTTTAGGCTTTTCTTCAACCATGTAGGGTACATACCTCAGCAAGCTAAGGAACTTGCTGCACAGTTCTTTCATGTTTATTGTACCCAACTTTAAGTCATAAAACTCCTTCAATTTATCCTCAAAATACTGTTCAGACAATAACTTCTTTTTAAACAAACTTTTAAACATAGTCCAAGTTACTTCTTTTTCTTTTATGCTCTTGATTCTTTTAAGATCCTGCCACCAGATGTCTGCCTTTTCGGTCATATTGTAAATAGCCATCTTGGCTTTCAGTTGAGAAGAGTAGTCATAAATATTAAAATACTTTTTCATCCTAGACATCCAAGCTTCTGCTATCTCACCCTTCTCACTTTCACCATTAAAAGTAGGTGGCTTAATCTTTTTAAATTCACCATTAATATGTTCATGATGCTTATGTTTTCTCTTTTTAGAGCAACACTCACTGTTGCTGCTGTCATAATTTATATCATCATTACCTAAATCAGACTTAGAAAATGAGTGACTGTTTCTTTTATCATTTCTTGTTTTCTTATGCTTATGTTGGTGGGACATTATTTCAGAATCAGCTCTAAATTTCGATTTTCTGCCTCTTTCATCACTATGATAGTTTCCTTTTAAATTCTGCTGTAACTCTTCCCGTGCCTTTAAGATCCATTCATTTTCTGCTTTTACAGCTTTTAACTCAGATTTTAAATTCTGCACAGTGCGTAAAATTTCAGAAGACTGGTTGTTTAACTCAAAATAAATTTCTTCAGTGTTATTATGATTAATTTGTTCATTACGAGGAGATCTGTCCTTTGCTGATTCCTCTGGTAATTCCATACCTGCAATAAAAGTAAATTTGTTCTATGCAAAAATGAAATTAAATTGTAAAAGTTACTAACATAAACTTTTGATTTATTTTTCTGTTTGTGCGCATGAGCCTCATTCAGGCCTAGAGTTTGAACTTGCGCTCTGATACTGTTAAAATTCAATATGCTAAGACAGAAAATAGCAGCATTACATTCCATTTCACAATAATAGCATATACAGGATCACTGAAGAAACAACAAGCATAGCATAAACACAAGAGACACAGATTTATCCTGGGAAACCCTCATGGGGTAGAAAACCCAGTAAAGCTTCCTCAATATAGATGACCAGCAATATACAAAGATGCAAACCAAAGACATGATCTCCTTCTCCACTGTAGCAGACCTCTCCTCCAATAGGTGCGCCTCCCTTGAATGAGTGAGTGTGTATAATGAGGAACACACCTCCTCTATTTATACACTACTTTGATATGTATTTTACACAAGTACACGTAGGCTCGTATTTAACCAATAGGTTAAATAACCCACTACAACTAACTGGGCCGACCCCTCTAGGGTGGTCTAATAACCCTTTGACCCACATAACACATTTAGGGCCGACCCCCACTAGGGAAGTCTAATAACCCGAGTTACCACATTCCGACGGAGGAATAAACATCTCCGGATATACAATAAGATCTTCACGGAGGAATGAATCATCTCCGGAATAATAAAGTACAAATATAATATTCTTTGAAGTTACAATATTTAACACTCCCCCTTAACGAGAAGGATATTATAACAGTATCTGCACGAGCAAGGAGTCATCAACATCATACATGATACATCTATAAATCATTGGAAGCTTTCTCAACATCATCAGTAACTCAAGCAGTTACTGGAACATCTTCAATACTGGAACATCAACATCTTCAGTACTGAGTCTTTATCTTCTGCAGCACTCGAACAACTACAACAACATCAACATCTGGATCCTCACGATCATCAGTATCGTCATCTCACGACCATTAGCATCGTCATCACACGATCATCAAGATCGTCATCACACGATCATCAGCATCGTCACACACGATCATTAGCATCGTCATCATACGATCATCAATATCGTCATCACACGATCATTAGCATCATCATCACATGATCATCAACATCGTCATCACACGATCAGCAGCATCGTCATCACATGATCATCAACATCGTCATCACACGATCATTAGCATCATCATCACATGATCATCAACATCGTCATCACACGATCAGCAGCATCGTCATCACATGATCATCAACATCGTCATCACACGATCAGCAGCATCGTCATCACACGATCATCAGCATCGTCATCAATACAGGTATCCATAACAATACAAGTATCCACATCATTAGTACACGTATTCATGCCAATACAAGTGTACATATCATCAATACAAGTATCCACACTGATACAAGTAACCACATCATCAATACAAGTATCCTACCGATACAAGTAACCACATCATCAGTACAAGTATCCTACCGATACAAGTAACCACATCATCAATACAAGTATCCTACCGATACAAGTAACCACATCATCAGTACAAGTATCCTACCGATACAAGTAACCACATCATCAGTACAAGTATCCTACCGATACAAGTAACCACATCATCAATACAAGTATCCTACCGATACAAGTAACCACATCATCAATACAAGTATCCTACCGATACAAGTAACCACATCATCAATACAAGTATCCTACCGATACGAGTAACCACATCATCAATACAAGTATCCTACCGATACAAGTAACCACATCATCAATACAAGTATCCTACCGATACAAGTAACCACATCATTAATACCATCACTTTCTCGGAGACCATTCGTCTACGGATCAATTCAGGGACCGAAGTCCGAGGATGATACAATCCCCATCACGTACATTTTGAACTAGCAGTTCCGGGATGATGCAATCCCCATCACGTACATTTTGAACTATCAGTTCCGGGATGATGCAATCCCCATCACGTACATTTTGAACTATCAGTTCCGGGATGATGCAATCCCCATCACGTACATTTTGAACTATCAGTTCCGGGATGATGCAATCCCCATCACGTACATTTTGAACTATCAGTTCCGGGATGATGCAATCCCCATCACGTACATTTTGAACTATCAGTTCCGGGATGATGCAATCCCCATCACGTACATTTTGAACTATCAGTTCCGGGATGATGCAATCCCCATCACGTACATTTTGAACTATCAGTTCCGGGATGATGCAATCCCCATCACGTACATTTTGAACTATCAGTTCCGGGATGATGCAATCCCCATCACGTACATTTTGAACTATCAGTTCCGGGATGATGCAATCCCCATCACGTACATTTTGAACTAAGGTCCAGGGACGATGCAGTCCTATCCTCTATTCTCGGAGACCTCACGTCTACGGCTCTCTTTAGGACTGGAAGTCCAGGGATGATCCAATCCCCTCAAGTCCACCAAGGACTTCATTCTCGGAGACCTCACGTCTACGGCTCTCTTTAGGACTGAAAGTCCAGGGATGATCCAATCCCCTCAACTGTCCACTAAGGACTTCATTCTCGGAGACCTCACGTCTACGGCTCTCTTTAGGACTGAAAGTCCAGGGATGATCCAATCCCCTCAACTGTCCACTAAGGACTTCATTCTCGGAGACCTTACGTCTACGGCTCTCTTTAGGACTGAATGTCCAGGGATGATCCAATCCCCTCAACTCTATTCTCATCCATACAGGTACAATCATATATCACATCAAAACATGTATACATCACATCAAGACATGTGTACATCAAAACATGTATACATCACTTAATCAACACATGTACACATCACATCAAAACATGTGTACAACAAAACATGTATACATCACTAATCAAAACATGTACACATCACATCAGAACATGTATACATCACAACTAGCATGTATTCTTACTAATACATCTAAACATGTATACATCACACCAAAACATGTATACATCTAGCATGTATTCTCACCAATACATCTATCATCAAAAGCATGTATAAGTAAAGCTAAGTATTCTAAGTATAAGAGTCCTAAATCTAAATATTTCTAAGTAACTGGGTGTAGAGAACAGGTTACCTCATCAACGACCTTGTTGTTTGATGAGACAATCTCATCAGTAGTGACTATACTACTCCCCCTTTCGAGGACGGTCCTTTTGAACTACACCAAGCTTGTCTCGGAAGTATTCAAACTTCACTCGAGACAGAGGTTTGGTTGGTAACTTCTTCACTTGACGTAGGGGCTTGGTTAGTACAATGGTAACCTGTTACAAATTCAAACTTTTAGAGTTCATTTCTGTGACATATCTTGTTAGTTCCCTATGTTCTTTGACTTATCATGGAACACTAGATTCTATGTCATCTTGATACAACTCTAATTATCACATAGGATCTCAGTTGGTTCTAACTCTAAGTCAAACAATCCTAAAGCCAAACTTCTTCACAACTAGCAGAGCAAGCAGCCATATATTCCGCTTGTGCTGAGAGTCACACTAGACTGCTTCCAGCTAAACCACGAGATCATGGCTAATCCCAGACAATAACATCCTCTCGATGTGTTCTTCTTGTCTGATACACTTCCTGCCCAAACAGAATCTTAATAGCCATCTGAAGTCATGATCTTCAAGATAGCATAGATCAAATTCTATCGTGTCCTTTATGTGCCTCATCACATACTTTGCAACTATCAGGTAAACACATCTAGTTTCCACTAGATACTAACTCAAGGTGATCATAACAAAGCATATATCTAACCTAGTATATGTTAGATATAACAAAGACCCAATAAATTGACTGTACAGAGTTATATCCACTAACTCTGATGAGTTATCCCCTAACAGCTTCAAGTTGGAATCCATAAGAGTGGCCATTCCAACACCTCAAGTCATATTTCTCATCATACTTTCCCTGGTTGAGAAATATTCCTTCTGAGCCTTGCCATACTTCCAGACCTAGGAAGTAAAGCATCAATTTGAGATCTTTCATTTTTCATTTCTGCATTGAATGATCTTCTGCATATCTATCTGTGCCATCTCTCGTTAGATGGGTCTACTGATATGAGCCTTAATATCATTCGAACTCTGTGGTGAGTTCCTTCTTGCTTCCATGTCATATGTGTATCATATTCAACCTTGTAGCAAAGGTTGAGATCCACATCACCCATGGTGATCATTAAGCTTATCAAATTATTATCGATCCTAGGTACCTATACAGAACCTGATTCATACTTCTTCTTTAATTACACCATACTTGGAGCAAACACCTTGTCGTGATTCTCTTCCCCTTTCTAAGAGAATCTTCTAGCCATGAGCCTTCTATATTTTGTTTGATTTGTAAATCTTCTTGTTTGAACATCCACCACTTGTACGGTGTCCATCATTCTTCATGACCTTTCCTACAAATCAAAATTAAGTACATGATTAGTAATACTTCATAATCATCAAAAGATAACCCATTATGCATACAGATATCATTTACATAGTGATGCAACTATTTTGACCAATACTTTGGCACAACACTTTCCCATATCCTGTATGCATACAGTGGCTATCTAGATGCCTTCCATCTCTACCAGAACATACTATCGAGAGTGTGCACAACTCTCAGCATGTCAGCAAAGAGGTTTCATTCTAGACAAGCAATAATGGAATGTTTGTCCAAACATATGCACATTAGTTGTATATTGTTCAATGCTCTATAAATGTTTACACTCAGCATTATATATTCTAGGAATACAAATATGCATGCAGGCAATATCATTACTATTTCAAATAGCAACTCAAATACTTATCTTTTATGTTTGTGTGGCTGCCTCCCGCTTGATCTTCTGTATGTCTTTTGAACTTCTATTCATTCTGTACCACTGTGCATGCTCAAGAGTCATCCTCATGATCTCATACACAAACATACACTCATTAGTATATTCTAAATGCTATCAAAACATTATAGTACTAAATAATCTTGAAAATGTATAGTCATGATTATAGTTAATAACCATTAGTATTCAAGATTTCAGGGAAGTCTTCTTTTACTCATGCATATCATTGATAAAAGATATAATATGCATAATCCCTTGATTATTAACTTTATGAATAAGCATAACCAATCATTCCAAGTATACTTATATAAGGGATCCTAACACAAGGTAAGATTCATGGGAAACATACCTGGATTATTATAACTACTTGGTTATGTACAACATACCTCGTAAGTAGAACAAAGATTATGGATGAGTCTTTGTCTTCATGTTTTCATGGTCATGAAGCCTGATTTGTCTTTTGTGATGTACCTGTATCTTGTTAGCAGACAACCTCAACCTCACACAACACCATAATGCATTAGTACAATCATAAGTGTCAACACCCTAACCAATGAATATCTTCTATCATGCATTCATAATTTTGTTAAGGTGATACAACAAATCTAAAATCAAGATTGTACTAACTGTAATAATCATGAAGACAAACATACCATAAACTTAATCATGAAAAAATCTCAAAACATACCTCGATGAGTCATACCTATCGAGATCGCTTGTAATCTCCTTATGTAAAGCCTTAGCCTCATCTCCCTCTGAAACATGAACTCCTTCACTTATGTAGGTGACCAATCTATCTTCTTCTAGGATTAACCCTATCCACTTGATTTGCAAGAACTGGACCTGGAGCTGGATATGGGTTTGTCAGAGAAACCCCAAAAATTCAAACTTTGAATTTCAGACTTCCGAAAGGATAGAAATATGCGCCTTGATGAGCTGATCAAACTGATATATTTAGAATTTGAAAACTGCAAAGTTTTACTCCTCAATTTTGCCTTTGAAACTTTCGGATTCACTGGACGTGACCCTGAACTGGGGTTTGATGAAGCCCACTCTTTTGCCCCATCAAAAAGTTTGAACCAAAGCTCTAAGCTTCTATTTTTCTGAGGAGCTTCCAGCCGTGGTCACAGATTTCAAAAATTCCTATTTTTACAGAAGCCCTAATTTTCCACTTTTCTGATCAAAGTCCCGAACTAGGGTCTAATCAAGCCCGGCCTTCTGCCCAACCAAAAATTCTGATCTTGGTCTCTAAATTTCTATTTTGATGAGTAGCATCCAGCCGTGGTCTCCGATTACAAAAATTCCAACTTTCTTCAAAGCCCTAAATTTCGGAAGCCATGAATGAAGGTACCAAAAAATAATTCTGTTTTGACAGAAATATGTACCTGATTGTTTCTGGTGTAACTCCGAAATTTTTGATCCACAGGGTCTGAAAAAGTTTTTTGAGATAGCCTGACCTGTTAGCTTTCCATCCTGACAGGTCTGACCTCAATTGGATGTTCTGAGAGAGAGTTATGCCAAATGTCGCAACGTGACCTGTTTATGGGATAATACAGGAGAGCGAAATTGTACGGCGTGCCACGTGTCACTGGTTCAACTTCGGCCTCTGAAAAAGTTTTCTGAGATAGTACAGTCTGTGTACTACCTGTCACTTTTCACAAAATTTCATTTGGATCTTCCTAGCCCAAGTTATGACCTTTTTCCCAAGGTCACCTGATTTTGACTCAGATCTGGAAGAGGCAGAAACCCTATATTGTACAGATCATAAATCACAAAGTACAACGAATTAGAGGTTGTCCTTTGGACACAAGGTACCTGGAGATCTTAGCTTCGTCCTGTAACAATTTCAGATCCGAAAACTTCGCCAAAACGGATTTATAGCGAAAGTGCTACGATGACTGGTTTTTGCTATGTAAAACCCTAACCTTCAAATTGTCGTAAGTAAAGCAAGTGTCTTTAGTGCCATACCTTGTCTTCCTTCAGGTTAGCTTTGATACCATGTTAAAATTCAATATGATAAGACAGAAAATAGCAGCATTACATTCCATTTCACAATAATAGCATATACAGGATCACTGAAGAAACAACAAGCATAGCATAAACACAAGAGACACAGATTTATCCTGGGAAACCCTCATGGGGTAGAAAACCCAGTAAAGCTTCCTCAATATAGATGACCAGCAATATACAAAGATGCAAACCAAAGACATGATCTCCTTCTCCACTGTAGCAGACCTCTCCTCCAATAGGTGCGCCTCCCTTGAATGAGTGAGTGTGTATAATGAGGAACACACCTCCTCTATTTATACACTACTTTGATATGTATTTTACACAAGTACACGTAGGCTCGTATTTAACCAATAGGTTAAATAACCCACTACAACTAACTGGGCCGACTCCTCTAGGGTGGTCTAATAACCCTTTGACCCACATAACACATTTAGGGCCGACCCCCACTAGGGAAGTCTAATAACCCGAGTTACCACATTCCGACGGAGGAATAAACATCTCCGGATATACAATAAGATCTTCACGGAGGAATGAATCATCTCCGGAATAATAAAGTACAAATATAATATTCTTTGAAGTTACAATATTTAACAGATACCACATGTAACATCCCAAAAAAATCACAAAAATTTTAAATTTTTCTATGTGAAATTTATTGCTTATTTACTGTATGCGGAAATAGAACAAAGCATAAAAGCTTAGTTAACTGTACTTAAATGCCAGCTAGTTTATAAATAAATAAATTGTGACTAAAAGATTTCTGATTATGTTTCGATGTTTTTCCTATTCAGCTTTACTATTACAAACTTCTATTGTTGTTGTTTATAAATGCTGAATTTACTGCTTGGCTAATGTGCTTATGTTGATTGATGAAGGGGTCCTTCGGACACCCCGAGGCTTACTTAGCATTCATGCTAAAGCATGTGATTTCATACTTGTGACAGCTTACAGGTAAGAGTTTAAATTGTGACAAGTGACCAACAGTTTTTCAGTAGGTCTCTTTTGTCAATGATTGAAGAGATAAAGACTTTTGGGCATTCTATCAGTGAGAACCTTGGTTCAAAACTTTAAAGGTGTTCAAGTTTAAGATATCTGAAAATGACTATTGATACTAACAGTACATCTCATATTGTAAAAATTATACTCAGGTAATTGAATCATGAGAAGGTCTATAACGATTGTGGCTTGGTTTGTACTCAGATATAACTATGGTTTTCATTCGAGTTTCCTGTTATGTTGTACATGAATGTTTATATTCTCTTCCCAAGCGAGTTCGTAGAAACTCTATATAAGTAGTTTGAAATATATCATTATAATCTATTTGCAATGTATTTGAAATATTTACCAATTATTATATAAATTAACTTTATATAATAAGGGTGAGTGTATTATCGTGACTCATTTTGATGCTATGTAATCCTTGGTAATTTTCTATATGTACACTTATGCGACCCTAGGTGGTGCTCATGCAACCTATTTGATAATAAGCAACTGATACAAATTATATGCCAGCATTACAAACTATATGCAAATATTATGGATTAAATGCAAAGTGTTGAAATACTAACTACATATTATATATAAAATAACTATATATAACATTTGTGCGTGTGTATAACTTCGTGGCTTCATTGATATATTATAGCCTTGGTGAGAAACTATAGAGGGTTATGTGCATTTTACGTGACCTATGTAATACTTATACATTGGTGGTGACATTCCATCCAACCCTTAATCTAATTGTTACAAGGGTGATATGTCCAACCTTATCATAACCGTAACCATATTGTAATAACTCCCTAATGTGAATGTTACTGCGCAATACGGGTTGGCGAAGGTAATTGAATCCTGTGCATTGAATGCACACAACTATCAAGAATAATGGAAGTCCATCGTTGATGGCACATTAAGCCTGGATCATGTGATAGCTTCATGGTGTAACCATCGAATGGTTGAGTTGTAAATTTGACAAGGGTTAAGTGTTTCCGAGCTAGCTCCTTTATGGCTGTAGCAATGATGTTTTCAATTAATTTGATATATAGTTTGTAATTTTGTAAATCCCACCGGTGATCTCCACCGTCGATCTTGCAAGGGTTTTCAATGCGTTGGTTAAACCCTACCTTTGCTGTAATTGATGAGTTATTGTGTCTTTTGTTTCTTGGTAGTGGTAGCTCTGCATGGCCGACAGGCTGAGGGTTTGTAGTTTGGCTATTCTACTTGTGGAGGCGTAGTTCCTGCGTTTTGAACCTGAAACCTCTAAAATTTATAGAGCCGAGGTCTCTCCAGCTTGTACAGTGATGAATGCTTTTGGTTGTCAATCTTAGAGTTTGTTTTGGGTGATTCGATACCCAATTTGTTGAGGGTCTATTTATTTTAATGCTGGGTTTGTAATGAATGGCCATGGGCCTCGCCAAAGTTGCCACTTCTCTCGGCACTGTTTCACTGTGTTGAAAAAGTTGGTGGTTTGATGTTGGCTTCAGCTATACCAACATTTGACGAGTAGAGTTTCATGGCAGTTACATCTGTCTTGGCATTCAATGCTGCTACGGCTATAATTTAAAAAGGTAATGTGTTTGATTTCCTTCGCTGTAATGTCATACCTAAGTGGTAATGGTTATTCAATTGTGGATACTGAAATCATTCATCTCAAGATGTTGTTTTAACCACGCCTGTAATGTCCTTGCAGGTGAAATATTACATGGCTCCTACAACTGGGTGTTTGAAGGTTGGAAGAATAGCTATACCAACCAGTAAGCCTCGGTATTTGTCTTGAGACTCTGTGTAGATGAAGGAGATGGCGGACTATGTGATGTTTATGTCTTTGTTTTTAACTCAGAGAGTTTTGTAAGCTGTAGCGATAGGGTTGTGAACCTTTATAGTATGGGGAGGTAATACCTCGACCCACAAGGCAATGTCGTGACTATGGTGTAACAGAAATTTTCATTCTCAGACTTAAAATAGTGATACTTCTCGTTATCAAAATGGTTATGTGTTTGTATGGTTGATCGATATAAGTTATTGTGGTGGAATGAAATAGAAGCTTTTGATATTGTTTCATCTATAAATAACGTCTATGAAAACTGTATAGTTGTATCGTGTCTATCCAGACTTGGATATCGTGATAATACTTTGATTTCTATAAATCATCTGGGGTATGTTTTTGTTTTTAGATAATAGTTTAACTGTGTATGATTTGTCAGTTTCTGGGAAACGTTATTCTATAAGTTCAAGTGATAGGATTGGGGTTGTATGAAAACATATGGCTTAACTTGACCAATGTTATGATGTCGAATCTTCAACTCTGTCGAGTTATGAAATAAATGAAATGATAATCTATGTTTGATCTTTAAGGAAAAAGTCATAAGTTCTGTCAAGCGTTGATGTGTATAATCTGTTGTTGTTCTTCGAAATGGTCTCGACACTAAACTCGCCTCTCTTGGTACTCATGTCGGATTTGATTTGTCTACTGTTAATATGAAATGGTGAATTCCAGTATGTTATCTAAATCGATAATGCTAACTAGGTCTTCTATTGTGAAATGTTGAGATTAAATCTCGATTCTGTTTACATCTATAAGCTGGTAATGGATAAATCTTTTTAGGGTTATTGTATAAAATGATAATGCTTTGGTTTTCACTATGTAGTTTATGTTATAAAATGACATGTGAACATTTGCATAAAATAATTGGAAATTATTGTTTCCTATATAAGAAATATCATTCTACTATAATTTGAAATTAAATCTGTAGTTATATTAATATAACCCTGTACAATTCAACTACCTGACATAAATAAAATTATTTACTGTTAGAACAGAAAATCTATTCATTTGAAAACAGAGATATATATAAACCAAAAAATAGTATATGTAAATTTGGAAAACAATTTGGCTAAAAGTAAATGACAGTGAGGGTATTGTAAATGTATACATAGGAATTAACAGAAAATAGAAAACTTGAGATAATTTATAATAATTTCATCTTCTCATTCACTTGGCTACTTTCCTATCTTGATCTATTCTACTTAACCTATCTCTATACTAGAGTACGATGTTATTCCTATTTGCATGGGGAAAAATGCAGAGACTAATTTATTCAATCATTTCGATTTATATAGAATTATAAATTATTCAGGAAGACTGAAATAAAACTTTAACAGTAAAAAGTTGTAAGTAGATAACAGAACTTTAAAAATAAAATAGATAAAACAATAGAACCTGTAATTGATGATAGGACGACAAACACCCAAGGAGGCTTGTTCCTCCCAACCTACTTCAGAAGAAGCAGCTTAACTGCTGACTTCTAATGAACCCCCGAGCCTGCTTACTGATCCAGTATGTGGGTGGAATCTGTGTAGAAGCAAGGCACTCAAAAATACCTTCTCCACTTGGTATCAACCTCCTGAAACAAATGCCTTCTCCACTCAGCATCAAACTCCTGAACTCAATAAGAGTTTTGTAGACTCACAATATGATCAACAACAGCATATCCCCTCATCAAATCTGTTCGATGCAAACAAAGCAAAACCCCAAGGTAAATTTCCTCGTCAGGAAAAGTGATGAACCTTAGTTCATAATTTCATGGCTATTATATAGACTGTCTAGGTCTTTTAGTGGTCAGTTTAGAATAAATGAGCCTCAATATCCAGTCCCATCTTTCAGGGCACTATGACCACATTTCAAGGGAGTTATCCCATACCAACAGCTAGTTAGTTGCATCATGATGCTGCCATTTTTCCATTGCCTTCTACCCCAGATTCCATTCCACCTAGTGGATCAGTAACCACTCTTTCAACAGTCCTCTTAGGTGTTTGTCTCCTATTTTATTTATTAAATAATAATATATTGTGCAAATTACAGTCATCCTTGGACACCTGTCCAATACAAACTTTACAATAATAGTTATCATAATGTTTCTAAACATAAAATGTTTTCCAGCTTAAAGGGTATGTTACAACCATAAACTACCCATATTGACTTTTGCACGCAAATATTTATTTCTTCCTAAGATTTGTTTGAGGTAATTATTTTTTTGGGAAATGGAAGGTAAGGATGTCCAATTTCCTGTATGCGAAAGCCACTATTTTTGGAAGTTCATGTTTGTCTTCTTAGGAAAGAAAAGAGCCACAAATTTTCTCCCCAACTCGTTATTCATCCATCGGTTTTGTTCTCTCATGTCCATATAACTTGCTAGGCATTTTCATCCACATTTTTTTGGGTTTTTCCTCCATTTTTCTAGCTAGGAAGTCATTCTTGGTGTTTCAAAATGACTAGGAAGAAGAAAAATTCGATGTGGGGGTCCATAGATTTTGTTTTTTCCATTTGAATGCTAGTATACCTTTGGGGTTTCGATTGATCTCTCCCAACTATTGTTTTCTCATATGAGGGGTCATTTTTGGTGTACCACGAATTGGAAGAACCCATGGGAATCTTGTTTCATGCATCCCACAGTTAAAATGTTTTCCCGTGCCCAACATTTGTGCCTTGCTATTATGTGCATCCATGTTTTTCCTTGAACTCGTGAGTAAGAAACTAGGAGTAGAGGAGGATTAGAATTGGATTGATAAATGGTTAAACCTAGTGAAGAGTGTAACCTCAATTAAAGATCAAAGGGTTTTGGCTAGTTTTCTCTGGTCACCCTGAAGAGCAATAGAAGGGAAGATATAGTGTGAGGGATTGTGTAGCAGTGAAGACGATACTTCCTTCTAACGTTGGGTGTGTAGGTATTGTAGGTTCCAAGCTAGATAGACCTTGTAGAGGTACTAATAGCTCTGTGGTTGATCTCACTAGCTTAGCAATTCTTCCTTCCTACTGCCTTAACAGCCTGATAAACCCATTTGTAGTATGGTTTGGATGAGATGTGTATATACTTGTTTATGTGTAAGTTTGTTAATTTTCCCTTTTTCCTTGTAGAAATCATGCCCAACTCGAAGTTAGAAGTTGTGTTGAGAGATTGATGAGCACAACTGGCCTATGGTTGGGTGGAAGGTTGTAGTTGCATATCCAGTTGCTTAGGACTACTTCATTTCAAGATAAGTACTCTCTTCTGTTAATTCTGCAATGTCTTTATTTGATGATTGTTATGAATATGTTGAATGCATACTAGATGTGTGCAGAGTTTATTTCCATTGTCTTTATTTTGATTATACATATGCACACATCTATATTTGTTTGAATTTTACTTGTTATGAATTTTATGATGGGACTAGAGTTTTGAAGCCCATATTTTTGTTTTATGTTCCCTTCCTTGAGTTGAATTCATGGGAGGGGACGTGACACTATTCCCCCTCTAAGTTGTCAATCTATATACCAAAAATGGTAGGGATGGTGCAAGGTAATGATACCCAATTATGACATGTTAGTTGCAATGACATGCTGGAAAAACAAAAATATTATCATTAAAATGAATTATTAGATGTACCTACAAAACTTTTTTGTATTCGGTGTAAAAATATGAAAAGTAGAAAAACGGATGACCTTCCAGAATATATAACTTTTATTTAAAGAAACATGGTATAACCACCCCAAAATGTCATTATTTTAAGATTGTTATGTTATTTTTTCTCTAAAACATAATGCACGTGTTTTTGTTGGTCCACCTATTTGTTATGTAAATTGTCAATTTATGATGAAAAAAATATGTAGAGGCATAGGCAATAGATGAATCGTGTGCAAGGCTATTTTTCCAAAATTTTAAAAGTTAATTTTAAATATTTTTTTAAATTACAAAAGTTAGTGAAGCCTTAAAATGACATGGTCAAGTGTTGGTCCACCATATCATGGTATAAACATAATAAAAAATCTTTCTTTTTTTATATTGAAGGTATTCTCGTACTCTTGTGCGGGTTCTTTTTTGTTCTTGAAATGGGTAAGCCAATAAAAAGTTATATGCCAAATAAAGAACCTATGCATTTTACAAATTTGACATTAGCGCATTTAAAAATGAATTAAAAATAGAAAACAATAACAGATCTATTCAAAAAATATATAGTTATAATCTACATACAGAGCTCAACAAGTGTGTGCAATTTCATCTGTAGTGTACAAGTGGAGCATATGCGGAAATAAGTGTGAAAAACATGAATTTACATAAATTGGTGTGTTCTTCCATAAATCAGATCGAGCCTTAAGGTTTGGCAATCCAAAGCGAATACCAAACCTGCAAGGGCACAAAAAACAATTTGAATCCAGACATGCATGCGTGAAAATGTGTGCACGGGTGGATGCGCGCACACGCAGAAGCTTGCACGGGCTAAAGCACGCACACGTTATTGTGTACACACATGTAGATGCATGCACGCGTTATAGCGCACATGCGTTGTTGTGTGCGCACTTGTAGATGCGTGCACACATTTTGTTTTACACCTTAATTTTTATCTATCTCTCCCTAAACCCCCCTCTCTCTCTATAAACCCTTCCCTCTTCTATTCATATCCACCCAATCTCCCCCCCCTCTCTATTCCACTCTACCCAATCCCTCCTCCATCCCTCAACCATCTCTTCTCTCCTTCACCACAAGGGTTAGGAGATATATTATTACACAAAATCACTAACTCGCATTATCATCATGTACATATAAATCTTCATCCTTGTAACCATAAATCCATGACCCCCATATCTCAATCCCCAAACCCTTGACCATTACGCCCTAGCCACTGAGATCCATATTCCCCAGTACAACTAACCATCATAACTCTTGGCCCACTATAATCCAAAACTAGTATAGCCCCTAAAACTCCTAAATACTAACACATAATGATATATATCCATTAACCCCTATAAACCTAACAATGTAATCATAACATCTAAAGTGTCTAGTCAAATAAAAATTAACCCCTAACCCTTATAACCTCTAATTCTCATCAACCCTAAACTCTATCATCAAACAACCAACCCTTAAAACCTATAACCCATAGGCAGTTTAGAGAGATAGTTAGAGAGAGAGAGACCTG